>VMDR010029079.1:0-12885 GCA_007922815.1 Macrotus californicus | reverse complement strand
GGAGTGTCCACACGTAACTCAGGACCCCTGAGGCCTGAAGGGGAAGCAGAAGGGCAAGTAGAGGGAATGATATGTATGAGAAGCATGCGAGGCTTCTAGGAGACTGAATTCACAGGCTGCATTTCAGCTCTTCTTCACAACTAAGAGGTAGGTATTATTATCAGTCTGATTTTATCAAAAGAGACAGCATTCAAGGTCAGGTACCTGGCTCAAGGTCACACAGGCAGTGAGTGACAGATCTTTAGAATCCTAGGTTGTCTCTGGGAGAAGACCATCTGGCTGACCCCAATCCCCACTCCTATGTCTACTTAAGCCAAACAGATTATATAAAACATGGTTTTTGGTGTGTCCATAGAAGTTGCTATAGTCTTTCTATATTTTAAAAACCTTTGTTTTATTTCTTTAAGTACCTGTTTATTCTATAAAGGATTGGAAGAAGCCACCTCCTTTCTTAGCAAATCATCCCCATGAATAACAATTCTAGTTAAAAGCAGGAATCAGCCCCGTGTGAAACCATTTCAATCAGAGCAGAAATGAAACTAGGGAAGGATAGTGGGGAAGGGGGAAAGGCCCAAGCAGCCAGAAAACAGTGTGAGGTAGGTCCTGCAGTAACCTTGAGGTAAGGGCCCAGGCAAAGAGGCCAAGTCAAGGCAGGACCAAGGTGGGTGCTGGAAGGTGCTGCACTGGGAGAGAGGCAACAGCAGCCAGGCTGACCCTCCTGAGGTGACAGACCACAGCCCGGCTACCTCCACTGTGCCCTTGAGGGGAGGGCAGGGCTGCTCATGCAAGCAGCTGGTTTGTCTTCAGCACACAGACGGGGCTTGAGACAAGGTAGACTCCATCCCCGCTTCTGTCAATCTCAGGGACACGATTAACCCCATGCTGGGGCAAGGCTGCCCTTGCAGCTGGAGGTTAAGTGTCCTGGCTTAGAACATCGGAGAGAAGAGAAACAAGGAGCAGAGAAAACCCTTCTATTCAACAGCACCAAGCTCTTTCTTAACCCTGGCCTAAATCCATTTGCTGCTGTGACGCCCATCTCTTCTCACCCTTGTCCTCAGGAAATGGAGACTGGTGAGCATCTTCTCCTGAATGTGGGCGCTTTAACAACTTACAGATGGTTTAACTCATGTGAATTGAATCACTCCTCAGTCTACCGGGAGTAAAAGTTTTTCTGCTTTTTCTGAGGTAAAGACTGGGAGAGGAATAAGTAGAGTAAGGGGCTGAGAGATCCCCCGCTGACTCCCAGAGCCAGGAGACAGACAGGGCACAGGAACACCTGGCAGGAGCTGGCTTTCTTAGGAACTCCAGAGACAGTCACGGGGCTGCAGTCTTGTGGCTCCAGGGCTGAGCCCTGGCTTTGTTCTTGGACAGGAGATGAGGAAGGAAGGAGTCAGGACAGAGGGGAGATGGCAGGAGGGACACATCAGAATTCACAGCACCCACAACATCAAGCAGATGAGTTAAGACCTTCCTTTCCCCAAATCAGGTCTGTGTCTAGATAGACACTTGGGAGAAAAAGCGGCACTTATTTAGTTCTGTTCAGAAGTTCATCAAGCTCTCTTGTAACAGGTGACTGGAGGCACTGGGAAGCCACCCGAGAGGCCACCTTGGTGGCTTTCTGCCCCAGCCCTGAGTGGTGGATGGAAGCTTGGCTCCAAGACAGCAGTTCCTGCCCACATACTCACTCCAGGGTGTCACACCTTGGCAAGGTTCCCTTATTAGAAGCCCACATACCCAGAGGGCTTTCCCCATTGATGCACTCTCCCTTTCACTATCTCAGTCAGTCTCCTCAGCCATCTTGGTGAGATAGGAAGCGAGAGGATTTGAGCCCTGACCAGTATAGTTCAGTGGGCCTGGCATCGTTGCACAAACCGAAAGGTTGTGGGTTCGATTCCTGGTCAGAACCATGCCTGAGTTGCGGGCCTTGTCCCAACGCATATCAATGTTTATCTCTTTCTCCTTCCCTTCCCCTCCTCTAAAAATAAATGATATCTCCACAAAAAATAGGATTCTTATTTTCTCTCTTATAAGTAAAGAAATGGGGATGAGAGACGTCAGCTTATATAGCCATGGTCACAAATCAAATTCTGGAACCCAGTTTTTCGGCTTTTGGAGTTTAGATTTCCTGGCCCTACACCGTCTTAGCCAAAATGGCAAGGGGGTGTGGTGGAGGTAAGAAAAGAAAAGTGGACCCTGTCTTCTCCAGGATCTTAGTATTTCCAGAACCTTGGCAAGTTTGCCACATCTGTGAGCTGGGTCAGCAGACAGGAAGGAAGCCCAGGGTGGCATGGTCTCCACCTTAGTAACAATGCAAACATTTCCAAGGGGGTCGCCTTTCTGGAAGCATCCGTTCCTGCAGTGTTGCCTGCCACCCAGGTGTGTGCAGTCGCCTCCTTCTTCTCATCCCTGTTATATTTGCACTAGTACAGCTAGGCCGTCCCAGCTCCCGGCCGGCATTAAGGGGACCAGGCCTGCAATGAATGCAGGGCCATTTCCCCCATTTAAAGGTCGTTTGGCCATTGGGAGAAATCTCCAGACTGGACCCAAAACTGCCCATCTGAACACCGAGGAGCGTCGGCATTCAGTCTGTCCCCTCTCGGGCATGAAGAGGTCTCCACAACAAACATGTGGAGGATTAGAGTCCTAACCTTTGCCCTCTCTAACCCTCCAAGCTGAAATTTTAGCACAGGCTGTGCAAATAGGCTTCTGTACCAGGGCCCTGAGCTGCTAAATGAAGTCGAGAGAAGTATCATGCGCAGAACCACCCACCCTTGTGAATCCCTCATTTCTCAGGTCCAAGTGGAGGCTGCTAGGGAAGGCTTTCTCTCCAGGAAGCCTCGGGTGAGTGAATGCCTGGGGTGGGGGTGCTGAGGGCCTGAGCTTCCTCTCCATTGACTGTCACACTATATCTCTTTCAGGCTGCCATCTCTTCAAAGAGAGGAACTACATCTTCTCTTTGAAGCTCGTGGGTTTAAGTTCTCAGTCTGCAAATAGCAAGTATTTGATGCACATTGAGTATAAATTAATGGGTTCTATAATGGTACAAATCTGGGTTTGTATTCCTGCAAATGAAGCTCTGGTTCCTTTACTTCAGCTCTGGTATGGTCACTCCCATCTCAAACCCTGCTGCCAGCTCCATAACTACCTGCGGAATAGCCCAGACTTCTTGCCATCCTTGCATTTGGGACCATGGCTTGGAAATAGCCTGCCCTTAGTCTCATTTCTCCTCTAGGCAGCTTCCCATGAACCACCTGAACAACATGAAGCCTTTCTCTGCTCAGGACGGCTCTGCCTGGATGCCTTTGCTCGGGTCATTTCTCCCACCTGGAAGCCAACGTGCTCAACACCTAAAAAAGGCTCAGGAGCAGTGTGTTTAACTCGTGTGCATCACGTCACAGGTGGGACCCAGGGGAGGCTGCATCCTGCTTTCTGCTTCAGGGTCCCAGCTCCACCTCGAAGAAGGAGTATCTGTACGAGTCCACTGGCCCCAGGAAAAGGAGCTAGTGCAGCACTTGTGGAGCCTGGTGCACATAGTGCTGGAAAAGTGTGGACTGTGGCCACGGGGACCTGAAAATCCTCACCTACCTTGGCAAACGTCATTCTGCAATACCACACCAGACAACTGTGGGTGGGGAAAACTGATGGCTGTAAAGGGACGTGTGAAGGGAGAGACAGAGATGGACAGAGAGGGAGTAGGAATCAGACAAGTAGGAAAGAGAAGGGAAATGGGAAGGGGTGGAGATCTCGCGCCCTCTAGGGAGGTGCCCTCACAGGGCTTCCTCCCCGTGTTCACCCATCAGCCTCTGGGTGGGCTGAAGGAGGTGGGCATGTTCAAAAGCTTCCGATCTCTGTTTTGGCTTTTCTTTTTCTGAGGGAGGACGCACAGCTTTCATTGGATTCCACTGCGACTGTACAAAGGGCTTCTTGTCCTCAGATTATCTGCTGGCCCTCACAGTTTGATGCTCCTCAGAATCCTGTCTTAGGCCTCTTCTTCCTCCCGCTGTAGCACTGTAGCCACCACTTTACTTGCTGCGTGATGAGCTCACTCCCAGTACCTGGCCAGGACTGGCACTGGGGCAGAGCGCTGGCAGAGACACAGTGCATTCCCATCTCCAGCAGGCACCTCTAGAGCTTCTGAGGTCCAGATCCACATAGCCATGACCTAAGAGATGGGCATCTCCAGTGGGAAGCCCGGAGGCACCTCAACATTAGCAGGACCCACCCTGAACACCTACCTCCTCCATTCTCATTGCTGCTGGAGGCTTCTCTCTCACACAGAAACCTGATCGCCTGCCCTGCTTCTGACTCGTCAGGAGCTTTTCCCCGTGCCAGGCTAACATCCAACCCTCCCCAAAAGGGTTCCTAAGGCCCTCTGTCATCTATTTGGCCCTGCCTACCTGTCCAGGCTCATCTCTTCTCACCTTTCTCTCTCCCACAACTCATAAAAACATGTTTTCTCCTGTCTCAAACTTTTGAACATACATTTTCCTCTAACTACACCAACCTTCCACACTCTCTTTACCTGGACTGACTCCTTTTTTTTTTTAAACTTCTGTTCTCAATTTAAGTCACGATTTCTTCTAGGAAGGCTTTCCTAACACCCACGTCAGGACATAGGCCCTTGCTGTAGCACCTCATATTTCTCCTTTTTAAGAGGCCATCTTAGGACGTATTTGATACTTTTAATAAGTGCTTAGCCCTCTGTGTCTTCCACTAGATTTTAAGTCCAAAGAGGCCAGAAACTGTGACTGCCTGTTCCCCACTTTATGCACAGCACCTAGATCGCTGCCCAGCACACAGTGAATGCTTAGTCATTGTTGACAGAAAAATACAAATGGAAGAATGAATAAATGGAGGACAGGAAAGAGAGAAGAGAGACAAGGAAGAATAGATTTAAGGGAGGGAGGGAGGGAGGGAGGAAGGAAGGAAGGAAGGAAGGAAGGAAGGAAGGAAGGAAGGAAGGAAGGAAGGAGTCTATTCCTTCTGAAAGTCCCTTGTCTTTACTCTAGGGTGCAATAGACATGACACTAGCACTTCCCTTTCTCTGAAAATCCTGAGTTATGAACTGTAAGTCAGGACGAGCCTCCAGGCTGGGTGAATTCCTGATATTATTAAACATCATTCCTCTTGAAGAGCCAGGATAGCACATCGCACACTGTGCATCCTGCTTGGTTCCCAGCATGATGTCTCACACACAGCAAGTCGTCAGTCACCACAACTGAAAGTGTGGATCACACCCTAGGCTTTAGTTACAACACACTGCCATGCACATTCTCTCATAAATACTAACGGCTGGAGAGGAATGAATGACCAGCAGAGAGGGAGTCTCGTGAACAGCGCTGAAGGACCAGTGTGCTCTGTGCTAAAATCAGATCCTGAGACCCAGAATCCAGCCCCAATGCTATTCCTGACTTGAATCGGCAGTTAATCCATCCTCGCTTCAATTCCGCTTCTGTAAAGTGGAAGATGGAGATCTCCTTTCCTTACTGCTGAGGCTGCTGTGAAGAGATAAGGCTAGAAAAGCGCTGCCTAAGTGAACACAACTGTGAACATGCATGTATATCTCGCAGGGCAACCTCAGCAACTGCAACTCGTCAAGCCGCTTGTGGTGACCTCTCCACCTTGCCGAGTTCTGAGCTCCAATCCCGCTTGTCTTTCCTCCTCCTTTAGAAATCCTCTGGAGCAAGAGATGATAGAAGAGACAGCCACAGGCACTACCGCCTACCAGCGACAATCCTCAGTCCCATTGCACTCACAGACAACCTTTTGTGCTTGAAGCACAAAATCCGCTGCCGCTTTCGCTTTTGCCAGTTACAACTAGACAGTGACTGAATAGCCCAGTCAGTAATGCAAGGGAGTCTACTTGGCCTTCCTCTGCTCCACTGTGGAGCTTCCTAGCTGGAGTCTGTGGGCTTGAAGATGTCAGGGCTGACAACACACAGAGCATGCTGATTAAATCTGCAGGGGGCACAAAACTGAGAGGCATGCACTTAGCATGTCAGGTGACAGAATCCAAACTCAAAATGGCCAGCAGAATAGAGCAGTGATGAAAACCAACACAATGAAATCTTGGATGGAAAATGTGAAGTCTTAGCACTCTGATTCCAGAAATCAGTGGTAGACCTATAAATGGGGGCAGCCGGCTTGGACATATTTATTGAAAGAATAAGACATGGGCTTTGTTTAATTGTTTTGAACCACAAGCTTGACTTGAGCGAACTGTGACAGAGTGCTGCTTATAAAGAAGACAAAAGTGTAATCTTGGGCTGTGTTCACAATAGCAGAGTGTCTGGGACAAAGGAGGGAATGGTTCTGTGACCTCTGCCCTAGCCAGACCAATGCCAAACACTGTGAACAGTTTGGTCACCACTTTCAGAAGGACAATGAATGACAAAATAGACAAGGAGAGGGTCTGTGCTAGTGACAAAAACAGAAGTCAAATCCTACAGAAGTGGCTGAAGGGGGAGGAAATATTTATTCCAGGATGAACAGAAGATTTGAAAGGGTCATGATTATTGACTTCAAGTGTGTAAAGGTCATGAAGAATTAGGAGTCCACTTCCCTAGGTCCATGAGGGCCAACCCAAGGCCTGCAGAAGGAAGCGACAGGGTCAGCAGATTTGGACATCAGAAGAAACTTACCAAAAACCAGGGCTGCTGCCTCAAAAGGCAGTGAGCAGCCTGACCTTGATAGGACTTAAGCAGAGGATGAACTCAGGAGCAAATAAAAACAGAAGAGTCTGTGGCCTCAGTTGCTATTGCCTCTGAAAAGCACACAAACTACTGAGTTGCAGGAGATTTTCTTAACATGGTCATAGACTGCTTTGGCTGAGGTGCTTCAAGAGACCAGGAGGCCTAGCTCCTTCTCTTAAAATCTTGCTGCTCTGGGCTTATTTCCTGACCCTTTGCCCCTCTCTGCCCACCCCTAGCCCAGCATACCACAGAACTGGAAGCTTCTGTTGCCCCCCAAAAGCTGGTTGGGAGCCCCTTCACCCAGCTCCCTTAGCACCCTGCACTTTTGGTATCAGAGTAATTACCCCTTTATAGTTACTGCTTATTTACTCATCTGATTTCCCTGCTAATGTAGGCTAGGTAAGGGCAGAGACCATGTCAGGTTGACTTGTTACTGTATCCAGAGCGCTGAGCACAGGGTATGGTTGACCCCGGCCTGAAATAAGTATTTCCAAATATGTGAATGTGTGACTTAACTGAATTCTCAATGAAACTCCGTACTATAGTCTGGGTGGAATCAGGGGCTAGGACCTCCAAGCTTCTCATCCTTAGAGAATCCACTTCTGTCTCCTCCAGGCTGCATGTTAGCTTTGAGGTTTTTCTGCCCTGACTCAGGCTCTAGGGAGAAACCCCTCTCTCTTTAACCCCAATATGCCTTCCACCTATTCTAGGCATGTCATAGCTTCCCATTCTGGCAATGGACACGTTGGGATGTTCTTTCCTGGAACCCAATAAGGATCAATTTGTTTGATATGGTTTTGCCATGTGGTTAGAGACTGGAAAGGTCATCTCTGAGGCCCCTTTCTGCCCTGGGAATCTCTGCCTGGAAGAGCCTGTCCTTCTAAACTCGGGCCATCCTGAGAGAGGCCCCTTGAATAGCAACAGGCCCCATTCCAGGGTGTGACTCAGCAGTGCCCCAACATGATACGCAGCACACCCACCCCCAGGCCTGGAGGTGAGTCACACCAACACAAGTCTGCTCTCTCTCCCTGCAACCTTGGTGTGGCAGGGACAGGTGAGAGGCCACTGGAGGTCTCTGACTTGGGACAGCGGATAAAGTGCAGAATATTTGCCCCCACCTGGTCAGCACATTGAGAAGATGAAGACTCAAAAAGCTAATGCCTTTGCCTTGCTCTTGAAATGTTTTCTGTTCTCAGGCGTTAACACGGTTGCCCTTAAAATGAACATTTTATAGCTCTTTTGTCTACCCTCTGCCTCTATTGCCGCTATTAATATTTAATATCTCTTGAGGAAGGCACACTTTCCTGACACAACAAGGTCTGGAGCAGCATTCATCTGAGAGACCACTCTGGGCTGGAATGCCAGTGCAGGGCTGTAGGGTGGCTGATTTCCTTCCCACCTCCCGGGGGCATCTGGGTATGGTTGAAAGGCTGCATGGTCAGGCTCTATGCCGCCCTTCAGGGAATGACAGTCCTGGAGTCTGTGAGAGGCTGCCAGTGTCTTCATTTACCCATTCCTTCACTCCCCGCGTCACTGGGCTGCTGGCAAAGAGGCCTCCAGGCACATGGGCAGATTTTAAAATAATACAAATCATTAACATTTAAAATGTTAAAGGGGCAACAGTTCATTCTTGTCTTGCAGGAGGTGGTAGAGCAGCTCTGAGAGAGGAGCCAGAAGTGGGATGTGCAGGGTTCCTCCTTTTCGCATCAGAACAACCAGGGGCAGAGTCTGCCGGTGTGCTCCCCTCCTTGGAGAAAGGCCAGGTGCTTGCCTATCTGAGTTGTAGTGATGAGGAGAAGGAGACCTGCATACCTGGAACTGGGGACCAATTTGCCCCTACTGAGGGCCAGACTCAGAGTCACTATTCACTTGGTCCCTGAGGGCTGGATGAAAACAATGCAGTGTGTGAGAAAGTGTGGCTGGGACCCTGGAAGGCCTCAGCAGCATCTTGACTTGTCACCAATGAGCCGTGTGGCCTTAGCCAGACCTCTTAACCTCCCTTCTGCTTGGTTCAACTTGGTTTCCTCTTCTGACAAATAACAGAATAATTTAAGTTTAGAGCTGAAGGATGCCCCAGAAAATACCCAGTCCGATCTCCCTTCCATACAGATAACCTCCACGTTGCTATGGGACTAACTGGAACACAGACCACCTGTATTTGTGGAGTCAGGATTTAAGACCTGACATGGGGTCTTGACCCTGTTTCTTCTGCCTTGCCTCCTGCAAACCACTGTTCAGCTGGGACATGCAGGTAACTCTGAAAGCCAGGCACAGAGTTCTTGTTACTTAATCACAATGATTCCAATGTGGCGGTTGCTGCTCAGTTTTCAGAGCACACTTACCTGCTTTATCGATTTGATCCCTGTGAGTTAGGCAGGGAGGTGTCAGTGTAGCAGATGGGGAAACGCAGACAGAAAGATGAACTCTAAGTCTCATGGGTTCCTAGTGGCCAGGAGGAGACATGAATCCTGGTCATTTTACTCTCTGTGCAGGACTCTTTTTTTCCAACACTCTGTTGTTTGTTTGTTTGCTTGTTTCAGAAACTGAGACTGTTTGGTATAATCAGAAAACCTAAAAGAACCTCTAAAGAGAAATGGCTTTGGGAAATGGGTGAATAGCTGTCCAAAGCATTCTGTGTACTGAACAAACACGTGTAGATTTGCCTATTTGCTGGGATAGTCCAAAGCACCATACAAAAGTAAAGTACAGTTATTGCCATTAAAAACATTTGCATTTCCCACACTGCAAGGCCAGATGGTATCACCTCCTCAGGACAGCCTCTTATTCTCTGTGAGCTGGCCAGCAGTCGCAGAGAGAACCACAGGAAGTAACTCCAAAATCCTTGAAGAAGGCAAGGAGAGGGGTTGGGGAAGTGAATTCTCATTTTTCAGATGTTAACACATTTAATTCCAGGAATTTCTGGAAACAATGATCTCCTCCCCAGCAGGTACCATGTCTTATTTATCCTCGTGTCTCCAGCACCTGACTCAACCCATGGCACAGAGTAGGTGTGCAATGGAGGTGAACGGAACTGCTGCACTTGACATTCTAGACTGGAGGTAGGAAATGCAACTGGGTCTCAAACTTCAGAAGTCCTGTGAATCACTGGGGTAGTTGTTAAAATGCAAATGTCCAAATCAAAGTTTCTAGATTTAGTAGGTCTGAAATCTGCATTTTTAATTACTTCAAGTAAGGTTCGAAATTGGCGATCCCTGGCCCTCCCTTTGAAAAATATGCCTCAGAAAGAACTCTGAATTTGCAAGTTGGTAGGTCTTCCTGAAGACTATTTATGTATCTTATGTCCACACACTCCACCCCCAAGCTCCAGGGTTTTACAGATATCCCCAACCCAACCAGGTAAAGGGTACTGCCATGAGCAAGGAGCCAGCTGGCTTGCTGGAGTCCCAGGAACACAAAACCCAGCCACCCAACAGTGTGGGAGACAGGGAGTGGAAGACAGAGGAGAAGCCTCTGTGGGTTGTGTCCTGGACGCAGGGGGCAGAGCACTAAACTGATGAAAAAGGAAGACTTCACCCTGTGCAGCCTGAGAAGAATAATATCAGGACAGTGGCGCTTAACAACTGCTTTCTGGCACAGCACAGAGGGCAAATAACCTTTAGAGGGGCAACTTCATTTATGGAACAAGCAGCTTCATCTGTCTTCTGGAGCCTGTTCCTGTTCCCCCAAGGAGAACCAGGCTGGGGGTACCTACCTGGATGTGGCTCTGCTCCAGGGCCCAGATTTTCAAAGGGAAACCCCACACCAGCCCATCTGCCTGTGGCTGGGGCTCTACCTCTGAGTGCTGCTGCCTCTGCCTGGCTGTTGTTTCTGGTCTCTACATGATTATTCAGCAGACATTTCTCTTGAGGGTGGGAGTTAGGGATACCGAACACACACATATACATCCCACTGGTGTTTTTCTCACAAAAGGTCTCTCACATGTATCAAAGAAGTACATCAAAAGCTTTGTGCTCCACTGCCTCCATGACACCCAGAGCAAAAACAGGGTTCCTGTGCCAGAGGCAAGATTCACTTCCTCAGTACCTGACCTTTCACCCATTATCACTTCAAGTCCCTTAGGGTTCTGAATATGTTGTCACGTCCAAGTGAGGCTCTTCCTTCTCCAGGGCTCATGTGGAAACTGCATTTTCCAGAAATGGACACAAAAACTTCTCCCATCCCATATGCTCTTCTAATGAGGTGACTCTGGAATACACATCCCCCCATTCGGAGGTGGGGTCTATGACCCTTCCTATGGAATCCAGGTGAGCCTATGTGACTCGCTGGCTCAGTCAAAAAGGCAACACAGCTTCTGCACAGCTCTTCTGGGTTGTTCACTTTTGGAACCCAGCCACCATACCGTTGGGAAGCTCCAAGGGTCTGCAGAGGAGCCCCATGGAGAGCTCCACGAAGAGGAAGAGAGGTCCCCAGCACTCAGTTCTAGTTGTGCTTCCAGCCTCCAACCAGCACTGCTTTGCCAGCCATGCATGCCACCTTGCAGATGCTCCAGTTCCCCCTTCCCTAACCCTAGCACCTCCATCCCCCAGGGACATGACATGGAGCAGAGACAAGCCTTCTTTTTTAATTGTTGTTCAAGTACATTTGTCTCCATTTTTCCACCACCACTGCCCCCAGCCCCCCCATCCCCACCTCCCATCCTCGATCCTACCCCCCCTTTAGCTTTGCCCATTTGTCTTTTAAATATGTTCCTTGATGATCCTTTCACACTTTTCCCTCTTAACCCCCTCCCCTCTCCCCTCTGGTTACTGTCAGTTTGTTCTTTATTTCAGCATCTCTGGTTATATGTTGCTTGCTTGTTTTGTTGATTAGGTTCCACTTATAGGTGAGATCACATGGTATTTGTCTTTTACCACCTGGTTTATTTCACTTAGCATAATGTTCTCCAGATCCATTCATGCTGTCATGAAGGATAGGAGCTCCTTTCTTTCTGCTGCATAGTATTCCATTGTGTAAATGTACCATAGTTTCTTGATCCACTCATTTACTGATGGGCACTTATGTTGCTTCCAGCACTTGGCTATTGTAAATAATATTGCTATGAACACTGGGGTACACAGATTCTTTTGAATTGGTGTTTCAGGATTCTAAGGATATAATCCCACAGTAGAATTGCTGGGTCAAAAGGCAGTTACATTTTTAGTTTTCTAAGGAAATTCCATACTGTTTTCCACAGTGGCTGCACCAGTCTGCAATTCCACCAACAGTGCAGTAGGGTTCCCTTTTCTCCACATCCTCTCCAACACTTGTCTGTTGCTTTGTTTATGATGGCCATTCTGAGAGGTGTGAAGCAATATCTCATTGTGGTTTTAATTTGCATATCTCTGATGGCTAATGATGCTAAGCATCCTTTCCTATGTCTCTGGGCCCTCTGTATGTCCTCCTTGGAGAAGTGTCTGTTCAGGTCCTTTGCCTGTTTTTTAATTGGGTTGTTGGTCTTCCTGGAGTGGAGTCCTGTGAGTTCTTTATATATTTTGGAGATCAAACCCTTGTCCGAGTCATCATTGGCAAATATATTTTCCCATATGGTTATCTCCCTTTTCATTTTAATGCTGTTTTCTTTAGCTGTGCAGAAGCTTTTTATTTTGATGAAGGCCCATTTGTTTATTTTCCTTTATGTCCCTTGCCCTAGGGGACATATTGGTGAAAATATTGCTGTGTGGAATATCTGAGATTTTCCTCCCCATGTTCTCCTCTAGGACTTTTAAGGTGTTGCGACTTATATTTAAGTCTTTATCCACCTTGAGTGTATTTTTCTGTATGGTGTAAGCTGGTGGTCAAGTTTCATTTTTTTTGCATGTAGCTGTTCAGATCTCCCAACACCATCTGTTGAAGAGACTATTTCTACTTCACTTTATGCTTCTGTCCCCTTTGTCAAATATTAATTGACCATACAGACTTGGGTTTATTTCTGGGTTCTCTATTCTGATCCACTGATCTATGTGTCTATTCTTACACCAGAACCAGGCTGTTTTGATTACAGTGGCCTTAAAATATAGTTTGATATCAGGTATTGTGATCCCTCCTACTTTGTTCTTCTTTCTCAAAATTGCTGAGGCTAGTTGGGGTCATTTATGGTTCCATCCATATACATTTTTGAAATGTTTGCTCTATATCTGTAAATTATGTCATTGTTATTTTAATAGGGATTGCGTTGAATCTATAAATTGCTTTG
>VMDR010029078.1:0-12890 GCA_007922815.1 Macrotus californicus | reverse complement strand
TAAATTAAGCAATAATGATTCTGAGATCGTCAATACTACAGTCTGATAACAAAAATAGCTAGCTTTTCTAAAATTTTAAGTTTTTTGTGTGCCATACACTTGGCTAAAAACTCCACATACCTGATTGATTGATTGATTGATTGATTGATTCACCTATTCATTCAACGGCTATTTGCTATATCTGAGTGAGGCAGTGACCTGTTGTGTTGTGGTGGATGAAACAAAGCCTCTATCCTCATATAGCTTGGTAAGATGATGGACAATAAGTAACCAATCAAACAATTACTTACAAAACATGAGTGCAGTAAAAGAAAGGGAAGTGTGTGAAACTAGAGGGTAACATGGGGCTGCATTTAACTAAAATAGCTGAAGAAGTCTTCCCTGAGAGGCAGGCATCAGGAGAAGGAACCAAAAATCTACAGAGGGGAAGAGCTTTCTGGCTGAGCGAAGACCATATCCACAAACCTCACTCAGGAAAGCGAGGACCTGAATGACTAGCACACAGTAAGTCTGCTAAGGAAAGAATGTGAAATCAAGTTGGAAATATCAGTAGGGACCAGATGGCAGGACTGTGATGGCCAAGGAGAGGAAGAGACTTCATTGCTTATGCCATGAGAAGCTTAGCCTAAGAGAGTAGATAGGCCTAGAGGTGGCCTTGACCTGCTGACGATCCAAATCTTCGGTTAACTGAGCACCACATTTACATTATTCTTTAGAGACTATGAGTGTAAATTAAACTGCATTCTTTAAGAATCATATAATTATCATATCTTTCATAGACTTAACATAGCTTAAAGATAAAACAAACTTGAACTTCCAGGAGGGGAAAATGTAGTAAATATCCTTATCAAATTCATACTTCCTTCAATGCAGAAGCTAAAACTTGAATTGGGTGCTCTAAATATGCTCTTTACATGACATCACAAATAGAGATCCAATTTTTGCACCCAATTGTAGTACTCCAGTGTCCCATCTAACATGAGGCTCACCCAAGTGTCTGAGTAAGAATGGATTTGCTGAAACTTTTTTAGGAATCTTCTCACTGAGTAAAAGACCTTTGCAGTCTGACAGCATCACACGCGTCCTAGTCATTTGGGTGACAGTATCCTGCTCTTCATCTGCTTTTAGATGTTCTTAGGGTTATAGTAAATCATCATATCTCCCTAAAAGGTCTCTATTCCCATTTGATCCTCACAAAAAGCATGAGATGTTGGCTGAGTGAGTGTCATTGCCTCATAGATGAAGAAGCCAACCTCACCAAGCTTCAGATTCCTCACCTATGAGAGGGAGATAATAATACTTACTCTGCCAACCTCTCATACTTACCGCAAGGAGCAAACAAAATAATCATGGATGGGAGAGTGCCTGAAAACCTAGAAAATATCATAAAAGGTAAGCTATTTATATATTATCATAAAAGGAGACATATCTGTACCATATATATTACAATACAGATATACAAAGAAATTATACAGAGTATCCACATGGGAACTGCATCTTGTTCTGAGGCCCCATGATAATAGACTTGGGGGTAAGAAAAAGCCTAAATCTGTCGATTCTTAGTGACTCAATCTCTTCCAGTTTAAAACAATCTTCTTCTAGGTTAATTCAGTCCATTTTGGGAAGAGTCAAGGTAAAGTTGAAACTCTCCATCAGGACTGTCTCACCTGAGTCACAGATTTCCCTACTCTGTTCCCAGATAACAAGTGAGCACAAGAGGGTGCTTACACATCCTTGTGGCACTATGGCAGGGACCCTGTGCTTCTCTCTGGCTCCCACTGTCCTTTGGCTAAGGTAAGCTCCTTTTACCTGTCTTCATATTGACCACTATCCTCTCTGCATCTGCTCGTGAAATTGTTTAGCTGATGTAAAGCTGGTTTCTTCTCAGCCCAGCAGTTCACACCCAGCACCTCAACCTGACCTCATTTCCCTCCCCCTTTCTGGTCTGAGTCTCAGCCTTCGACTCCATCTGACCCCTGGTGAGGTCATCCTCTCTTCAGCCTCTGCTAGAGGTTCCCTCTTCCCTCACTGTGGCAGGCTCACTGCTGGACTGCTGGCTCCCAAACTTTGGTGTACTAAGGCACGTGTGGGAATTCTGAATCTCTCCATGCTACCTACCAGCAGATGTGAGGAAACAGGATATATTCTCTCTCTCCTTATACACCCCTTCCTGGAACTGCCATGAGCTTCTTTTTCCTTCTTTTTCCCTCCCTTTGTTTTTCACTTCTTTTCATGTGGTGAAGAACAGAGTAGCAAACCTGCTGATCAAAAGGGAAAAATATCGGTAGGTGCCATCCCTGTTCCTTCCTTTACCTGCCTGCTCATGCTGTAAGACCCTCAAGAGCCTGAGACTCTGCTGTGCATCTTTGTACATAAACTAGTGCTTTGCCTATATAATTGACAGAAAGTTTGTTGATTGAATCAATGATTGGGTCTCCTTAATTTATTGGTGAGTGGGTCATTTTGCCCAAGTTAAATATAACATATTGCTTTTTACCTAGTTGTCCTTAATGGCAGGTGATACAGAGCCTAGCATACAGGATCTAAATTTGAGGAAGGGAGGTAGGAAGGAATAATAAAGAAAAAGCTCCCCCACCAAAGAACTGAGCTAAAAAAAAAATCCAAAGGCAAGTATTTAAAATTTAAAAATTAAAATATTATTATTTTTCTCTTTGCCTGTACAACACAAAATCAGCTCAAATCTGTACTCCTAAAATCTCTGAATAGGGATTTTATAAAATGCTGTGTTTCTGTCATGATCAACTACTTGTAGCTGGGGGGGCAGGGGGAGTTAGAGCAGAAATTCTTAGACATTTTCCCCTACAGACATATATATAACTAGGACCCCTCCTGCTCAAAATAATACATAAAAGATTTAAATGACATTAAAATCCATCCCCTTGAAAGTGGAATTCTCCCATTTTGCTGATTTAAAATTCATTGCCTTTTGAAAATTGTAACTGACCCTCTTTCCCTCTAAAAGATGATCACATTCAGAAATCCCACTGGAGAAGTGGCTAACTCCTACACGGAGAACAGTAACCAAATTTTAAATTGCGGCACACTGTGCTCAAGTACAGACAGCATCATGACAAACACACACCAAAGAAATTTCGGGGGCTTGAGGTTTATGAGTTCGAAACGTTATTTGCTTAACGAACAACAGTAGCACTATTCTCGGGAAGCATACCACAGAGGGAGGTGGGGTTTTAGATCTATTTGTTTATGTTTCCGAAGGGGATTTAAGCAACTCGCCTTTGTGCAGTATGTGCCAGAGCAGACTAAAGCATCGACTGGGATGTTGGAGGGCACATTTATGCCAAGGATTAAGGTCCTTCTGAAGAGGGCAATGGCAGACAAACAGGAGGAAGTCCATCTGCACCCTTAGCTTCTGGCTTCCCGGGTTCACCTCCTGTCCTCATCCCTAACATTGCTCGCTCTCCCCTTTCGGGGGGAGGGGTGCTCTGAGATGGGGTGACGTGCTGCGGAGGGTTTCTGGACACTAATCTCTTAAAACATTCGCACACATGGGCACTAAGCAGCCGAGCACTCATACACAATGACATCATTCTGGAGTATTAAAATATGTCACCCGAATTGTTTTCCTGTGCGGACAATGTAATATGATTACAGATAGTGACATAGTGTGTGTGTGCATGTGTGTCCTGTCAAGAAGAAAAAAAAACACTTGTAAAAATCTTAGAAACTGAAAATGCGTCAGTGAATAGGCCTTTATGTCGGATATTTATGGGGAATTTGGTTTGTTTTCTGATTCTGTTTCAACTTTTAAGGACCACCGTTAATGTGATTAATTAGCAAGAATTTATTGACTTGAAAAATCTCGACAGCCAAACATATATGATTTTTTTAAATGTATTTTTTCAGGTGAAACTATAAACTGGAGGTCTAATTAAGACCTGCTGTTTCCTGAAATTTTGTGTGCACAGCTCTGGGAAGTAAAGTTGCATGGAACTTTACTTGAAGGGGTACATGTAATCTTTAGAGAAAAATCCCAGCGTGCAGTTCACTCCTTCCAGACATAGGCCTTACTTAAGAGTCCCAGTGAATTTATATCCACAGTAAACTTGAAAGCCTGCTATGGAGCCGACTTAGGGGAAACTCAAATCAGCTCAGACGTCATGAGTTGAGGACTTCAGCTGTTCCTAGTCCATATTTCCAAATTTACACTTAAAAACCGTGATCGATCACGCAGTTTTATTCTGTTGACATGTTCTTACATGTTTCTTTCCCATTACTTTTCTAGGAATGAATCTCTCTGACAAAAGAAAGCAAATCAGCTGGCAAGAAATGTAATAATAATAATAAAAACAATATAGAATATTCTTTGTAAAAAAATTTTTTGACTTTTGATGAGG
The DNA here is from genome assembly GCA_007922815.1 of Macrotus californicus. NCBI lineage: Eukaryota > Metazoa > Chordata > Mammalia > Chiroptera > Phyllostomidae > Macrotus > Macrotus californicus. The sequence continues at coordinate 8,514 of VMDR010029078.1, read as the reverse complement.
TTGCAAAAGGACTAAGTGGAACTGATTTCTGACCAGTACCCATTTCACCTGCTTTCATGAGAAAACTCTATTTTCCTTTTCTTAATGTTGCCTTTTTATTAAACAATTCCAATGTCAAACTGTAAGAATAAAAGAAATCTACATTTTTCTCAAAACCATCCAAGTTTTATTAGTTTAGTAACATGTGTGTGGCTTATCCCAACATTCACGACTCGGTGATGGTAAACTGCTGACGTCAGGATTGCTTCAAAATGATAAGCAATTTTTTTTACTCACTTGAAACAAGCTTTCTTCTAACGCCATAGTGTCATTCAGCTAGATATTCTGAACTGATAGTTTTTCAAACTGATTACCTTGTAAGAAGTGAGGCAAAAAAATCACTCAATTCAAAATTTTTTATGTATTTTTTAAAACTATATTGTAAAAAGAAACGTAGCCAGCTTGCAAATCTCAACTGAGAAACAAGTTATTTCCTTTAGATAACACACTAAGTATCAGGTCATAAAGGATCAGCTAACAATTTAGTCCTGGTGCATAATTCTGTAGCCTGTAAGCTCAACAGAGCCAAACTCAGATAATACCCAACACAAAAGCCCCTTTTTCCACTTCATGGGTACAGCCTCATGCACCTCCCTAAACGTGCAGGGGAAGAGAGAGGTTCTCCCTTCCTTTATAATCCCATACAGTGCTTTTGTCCACCAGCTCATTGCCCCAGAAAAGGTCTTGGTCATTTCCTGTAGACTTTCGGTGGCCCCCTCCATGACCCGGAGATAGAAACATCCATGGTTGCCTCTTCTTCCGACAATTTGGCTTCCCTGGCTCCACCTTGCTGCGTTCCGGCCTCATCTCAGACCCGGCAAAGGGCCCTTGCTTGGGAGCTCATTGGGAGCTCAATGCCTCAGGACACACAAGGGCAGAGCAGCCAGTCAGAGTCGCTCCTGGCACCAAGGAAAATTGTTTGCCCCGAGAGGCAAACACAGCAGGGGCAGTGTCCAGAGTCTCAATCCCTCTCTTCTGTGTTATAAAAGGCCCTATTGTAGAAGCACAAATCACTCAGAGATGGCATGTACAATGTCTAATCACTTACTAGCTATTGGGCATACACTGGGTACAGGCCCCAAACTAGACACTCTCTGTAGCCTACTCACTGGAGGAAGGCAGGGCAGAATATAAGACAGATTTATATTCGTCTTCTCCTCTAGCCCTTCACCTCATGGCAAACACACATCCTTTGAACAAGCAGACAGCTACAGTCATAATAGAGATGTGGCTATTTTGATCTGTGAGTGGCCAGCTAAAGGAAAAAACACAAGCTTGGTATTCACACTGTCTTAGCTCTGAATCCTGCCTCTGTAATTAATAAATGGTGTGACCTTGGGGAGTTTCATGACTCTCTATGGGATTCTCTTTTTTTTGATTTGAAAAATGAAAATAATCCTGGCTACATCGTAAGTACTGTGAAGAACACTTTAGTATGTAGAAGTTCCAAAAGCTCTGTGTGGCACATAGTAAGTACTCATCAATATTATTAGTTCCCTTCTCCGCTTCTACAATTCTAAATGCTTGTCAAGATAATCTTATTTGACCCTTACGCAAATCCTGCTCCTAAATATTTTCATCTCAGAGGCAGAATTTGAAGTCTTTGGATTTCTTTTCATTTCCTTTTAGGAAACTCTATTGAAAAGATACACTTGTTTTCTCCAATTACCTTCGCTCTGTTCTTTGGCAAGTTTTACAAAGTACCTGAAGCAATAAAAAGGGTTAATTTTATTCCAATGTTCCAGATGTCTTCAGCACCTTGACTTTAGTAATATACTAAGAACAGTAAGTCTTTTTAATGAAAGTGAAAGGTATGCATTGTACTTAAATCTGGAACTTTTTCCCCTGAAGAAACGCTGCCACTGGGGCCGCCATCTCGCCATTTTAGACCGGGCGAGATACGTTTTTGCTCAGGTTTACCCTTTTTCAGCACATTTGCAACCAGCTGCAGTTGGTATCCAAGCAGTTAAAACTACATCAGCACTAATAGCTATGAGCTCATCTTGTATAAAGACATTTTTAGTTAAACACCACAATCTTGGGGGGGAAAAAAGTTAGCGTGCTTAACCAGGCTGGCTTGGAATAGCTCACAATATGACGCATACCACAGGAAATAGAGTGGTATGAGGCACCTACAAAATATTTTTCAAACAAGTCATTGACGCTGTAAGCCCCATGCCTCAGCTTTAGGAAGTCACTTATTAAGAATCAACACCAGCCGTGCCAAGCTAAGCTTTTGCTCTTGGTGATTTTCCAATTGAATATTCAGGGCCCTGTCTCCGTCTTGTTTTCAGGGGAGTACATGCCTGGAATGTTAGCAAGCTATTTGCTGGAAAAAATGCCCACAACAGGCCCAATGTTGATCACATTAATGCGTTTGAGTGGGTATAGAGTGCAAATGATTGAAAATGCTTCCAGATCCCCATTGCAGGGGACAAAGCAGGCTCTGTTCTCTGATCTGATGGTCATTTTTTTTCCAGCAGAGGATGTGGTGCAGGAAGAGGGAAGAGTGCCAATCTCTGTCTAATGGTTCCAAACAGGGCCTGGGCCTAGCTCTCTGGATGCTGATGAGTGGGAAATGAAACACAGATGGGTCAGATGGGTAAGGAGAGAGGGATTACAGGTCAGGCCAAAGAGTTGGAATAAATTAAGTGCTTATGAGGTACAGAATGGCACATTGTTTAAGTGAATGGACAGGGAAAAAACATTCCAGCATTGTTCAGTTCAGTGAGTGAACCCAGTGCTCCTCTTCCCAGACCAGCAGAAGCCACGGAGATCCTCGTCGTTAGGATGCGTGTGACCGACAGGCTGAAATATGGCCGCCCGGTGCCCGAGACATTCTTCTAGACTCCAAAGAAGTCGGTTTTGTTTTATTACACGCAAGATGTAATTTATTGGGAGAAATGTTTAGGTTCGTGTGTCAGATCAGAGAGTCAGATTTGGAGTTCCCTGGGGATCTCTGAGGAGAAGGTGAGTAACCACAAATTAATACAGCAGGGAAATAAAGTGACAAAAGAAATGTTTCATTGTACCTGAAATATTGAACCAATTTCCCCCTTTTTAGCCTTTTAAACCTTTGCTCACAAATCAAAGAGTTAGCACAAGTGAAAAAACGCAGCAGAAGCGTGGGGTACCCGACAGTAAAAACAAGTGCAGTCCGATCTTCTTCCTTAGTTTTAAGTGTCTTCATAACACCAGGAAAGGCTGGGAGAAGGACATTTTGAGAACGTTAGAAAATAATCCAAACTTTAAAAATCGAAGCACCAAAAACCGTAATGGGTGTGTTCATTTTGGTATTCCAGGTATGTTAGAGAAAGCTTGAAATCCCAAAGAGTGCACAGGCCTGATTTTAATTTAATAGTCAGCAGTGATAAGACAAGCTGGAGAAAGTGTGTTTTCTTGAAGGAACAAAACCTATAGAACGTGAGTGCAGAACATGTCACAACAAGGGAGAGAGCTGAAGTTGCAGTTGCCAACAGAATTAGAAAAGTTCTAAAGCTCGGAATTAATGGTTTCTTTTTTTAGAGTGACAGGAATTATTTTCAGAAGTTTATTTTCATACCAGCCATGTTTCCATTTCATGGACTTGACCTTTCACAGAATACCCCACAGGCGAAGGTGGAGACAGTGGTTGTCCACAGTCACCGGGGCTGCTCACACTGCGAGTATGAAGTTTCCCGGTTTATCGATTGGTGCGGCTCCAGAGACAGCAGGGAGATCATTCCAGACAACCAGTGTAGAAAGCCTTGATACAGCATATCTTTAAAAGTCCAGTGAGTTCCACTGTTCTTATTTTAGTAAGCTGGTTCAGGGAATGATACTGATCATATGTACAGGTCTTCTTTTCCTCTATTTAAGGCCATTTCAAAACTACGCTACTTATGATTGAAATATTTTACCTTTTCCCCTGGTCTTCTCCGCCCCAAACTTTTATTATTTCTATGCTTTGAGTCTTGGAACCTCAAGAATAAGTAACTAGTTCATAAAGCAAGTTTGGAAAACGATCATGACAGAAGCATCAGTGTTGAGTTGGAGAGGGGAAAAAAATGACTGCAGAGACATTTCTAGCCTATGCTGAGCAAAAACACAAAAATTGTTATTCATGGAAAGGAGGACAGACCCATAAGAAACTAATATCCGGTTCTGGAAATTTTCTATTTCCTTTCCAATAAAATGAATAATTTTTTCAGTTTCTTTTTGTCTCTTGAATAAAAAAAAAAATGACAGTGGAAAATGTTTGTGGAAGAACCTAACTAAAGGCAGAGGTTATTTTGATAATGCTTAAATGACTACATGTTATAACATAAAATTGGACATAATTCTTTTCAGAAAAATGCTCATGAAGCAGAGCAGGGTTCCCAGGAGACTGCCGTTTCATCTGGAACACTGCTCTCCATCAGGATGTCTGAATGTGGTGCGGAGGCTGCCCCTGAGCTCTCCACTTGACTTCCCGAGTTAGACCCTGAAGTATTCAGAGAGGGGACTCTCATGTACCTGTGAGGACACCTAGGCCAGCTGGCTTGTTGCCAGGGGTTACCAGAGGATACAAAGTGTGCTTGCAGGCTGGAAACAGAACCAGCTGAATCTCAGTGACTGGGGCAGAAGGCTAGTGCAGGATTTGGGAGCTCATGACAAACACTCTCAAGGTGGGAAAGCAGGGCAGTGATGATGAGGCCATTGTCACCTCTAGCCAGCGCTGCCTATCGGCAACCATGACCGCATGTCCTCTCACACACAGTACATCTTCTGAGGGATGTGGTACCCAGGCTGGAGAAAACACCGGAAAAGCACAGCTCTCTATAGCAGTAGAATGCATCTAATATCTATCTGTATTATCCTTACATTTACTCTGCAGTTAGCATCTGCAATCAGAAATAAATATCTTCAAGAGAATTCCCCAAATTGTATAAACTTCAGACCCTACAAAACCTGAATCACCCCTAGGATTACCATTATGAGGTGGCACTATAGAAATCATTTTGGGAGAGAGAAGAGGGACGGGTAGAATTCAGGCAGAGCTGGCCATTTGATGGCCAGATACATGGTCTGGAAAGTAGACCTGAAATCCTATTCTTCTGATCCCCTGTATGTGACTGTTACACTAGAGCATATCACGCTCTTTTTAAAAATATTATAATTATTTTAATTTTTTATGTATTGATTTGAGAGAGAGAAAGAGAGAGGGAGAAACATGATTTGCTGTTCTACTTATTCAGGCATTTATCAGTTACTTCTTGTATCTGCCCTGACCAGGATCAAACCGGCAACCCTGGCGTCTCAGGACAATGCTTGAACCAATGGAGCTACCAGGCTATGTCACACACTTTCATTTAACAAAGAACCAGAGGAGAAGCCTTTTACCCAATCTAGGCATTCACCTATGAACAAGTCAACAATCTTTTTCTTTTCTTTTCTTTTTTCTCTTTTTTCCTTTTTTTCAGTCTTTAAAAACATATCATGTCAACAGAAATCTAGGGCCTTAATGTAATGAATTAATGTAGAGGCCACAATGTAGGACTTTTCTTTTCCACCAGTGACTTTCCGAAATAAGGAAGAAAGTACTCACTGACTCTCTGCAGAGCGCATGCTGCATGCTGTTCTCAAGTTGTGGGAATAGATTTATGCTCCACCAGCACCCTTTGCCCACTGGACTCTTTTATAAACAAAGGCAGGTGTTCCCAAAGCAACTGACTAGGTCAGGATGTGTCCGGTGGCCATGGAGCACATTGAAGCTATCTGTACTACAAAGGGGTGGGCACACCCCAGCCTCCGTCCTTCTTAGGAGAAGTTCAAGATGTTCCACAGAGTAATAAATGACGCTCTGTCTGGTCAGAGACTAGAAGGGAGAATAGAGTGCTCCTCCTTCCAGGGGGTGGCCCTGATGACTGTTTTCACAATGGTTCTTCGGTAATAAGCACGAGGAAAATACCATCATCGCGAAGAGAAAAATTCACACACAACAGTTATATGGTAGAGATTACATTCAAATCAAGGACGTCTGCAACCCTGTCTGCCAGGCCAGTAACACAACCCGCAGACCAGCTCACGTCCAGAGTCGGTTTACAGCACTGGGGTGTTTGCTCAATTAAAATCCTACCCTGGTGGGAAAAAACAGATTTCCAAATGGTGACTTTATTGATTCAATAAAATTTAAGAAATTCTGCTTATGAAAAACTCATTCACCAAAACTAATAAATAAGAGTTTACCCTGCAGTCTGGTTCCTCTTTATTTGACAGAATTAAAAATCACTCTGGAACAACTTAGTTCATTTTTCACTTGTTAATTGAGCTTGCTAGTTTCGTAATTCCCTTTCTGTTCTAAGCTTGCGAACTCTTCATTCTTTCCAGCAAGCTTGCATTCTTCACTCTTAACTTTACAGAGCATATATTTATAAAGAAGTCTCACAGACGAGAAGAGCAGGGAGGAAGGGGAAGAAACGTGAACCTTTTACTTGGGCTGATGCAATGACTCCAGGCTCAGCCCGGCCTTTGGGGGCGGTGTCAAATTACACTGCCCTGTTAGAAGGATTCTCCAGCATGGCCTGCAGTGCAAGGCCCTTGTCAGACACAATTTTATTATCGAATACACGTCACAGCAAATTTCCACTACTGGTCAACATCTTCTATAAGAAATTGCAAAGAGCCCAAATTGTGTGCGCACTGGACAAAAGCTTTTTTTTTTTTTTTAAAGATTTTATTTACTTTATTTTTTAGAGAGGGAAAGGGAGAGAGAGAGGGAAGGAAACATCAACGTGTGGCTGCTTCTCATGCGCCCCCCACCAGGGACCCGGCCTTGCAACCCAGGCATGTGCCTTGACTGGGAATTGAACCAGCAACCCCTTGGTTCACATACCAGCACCCAACCACTGAGCCACACCAGCCAGGGCTGGACAAAATCTTTTGATCATTTTTACCCTCTGACACAAAAAGGTTTTCCTTTGGAAGGCTACAACAAATGTTTGTTTATTGTTAGCACAATACTTTTTTTTTTTTTTTAAAAAGCAGGAATCTGTTCAAAGTAGCTTATACTAAATATGGGTCTGTTATGGCCTTGGGGATAAAGTGCAAAGCTTGAAGGACAAAACCAGAGTTGGTCAAGGTACCTTTGTCGCTGTTCACTTGTCCCTTGAACAGCTGCGCAGATGCCCAACCACACCTGTTCTAGTCACGCAGGTCACACTTAACACGCATTCTAGGTTCTCTGTGCCAACACTGCCTGCTACAGTCAAAATCAGTCAACTCTTACTGCACACATCTTAAAAGCTAGTCGTTGAGGTGAGTCCCCCTGAGCTGCACAGCCGTTGCGATGTATCAGGTATTTTCGTTTTATTTCAGTGTATAGTCCTTTCTGTTGACAGTGTTTAGTGAATTATACATTGAAAAGAATTAGGGAAAAAAGGCCTGAGGCAGGCAAGAACATCCCAACTAGTTTAATGTATACAGATAAAAGCGAATAATTGTTTTGCCTTTGGCTAGAAATTGAGCACTAAAAAAAATACGACTTGGACAGAATTCGGTAATGTCAAGTTATTTTTCAAAGTGGTTATACCAGCGATGCTTCTCCCAGCATTGCTAAGTGTTCCCATTGTTTTACATTCTTTCCAATGTGGGTCTGAAATAATTCATAATTTTAAACATGCAAAATCACTGACATATGCAAAAGCAGTGGGTATTTTTATTTCTATGTTAAATTCTTAAAATCAAGTCAAAAGGAAAATTGTTGAAGTTGTCTGGAATCAGTCCTCAGCCCACTTCTCTCCTCTTTCCTCCCACTCAGAGTGGATCCCGATTAGGCCTCTGGGTTTAACCATTGTTCTGTGAACTCCGTATTTATATTGCCAGTCCGGACCCCTCCCCTGCTTTTCACTCAGTTGCCTATTCTGTGTCTTCTTTGGCATGTTCAATGTGTGTCTCAAATTTAACCTTCCCATTTCTCTCAGGGGACCACCTGAAATTCATAGAAAAAAAAAGCTGAAAACTATGACTGGCCAGATTGGCTTATGTCAGCTCACATCAAAAACCATCACTGAATATATAAAAAACCAAATTCCTTATCTTATTTAAAAGAGACTCATTCTTTGATTTAACACTACTGAGAGGTTTTCCATCTAAGTATCGAGTGGGTGGATTTTAGGGATTTCTGTTTGCATAATTTCCTCCTTGGTGTGAATAAACTTATTATATAATTTGGCATCTTGAGTTTTTAATTAACTTGATAGTAGACACCTGATTCTACTATTGTACATTCTCCTGAAAACACAATTATAAATGTCTGCATAATATTCCATTATGTACCTAAAGCATATGGTATGCTTTTAATTTCTCTGTTGTTGGGCACTTACATTATTCCTAATAGATGATGTTAATTCTATTAGTGATTTCTTTTTCCAGTATATGTATGCATATTGTTATTGCTGGTGTATGAGAAAGTTATTAAATATATGTTTGTTTATCTTGTGCCAAGTAACTTCACTA
>VMDR010029077.1:0-12894 GCA_007922815.1 Macrotus californicus | reverse complement strand
TGTCCCTCTTCATTTAAAATAATACTCTTTAAAGTCAAATTTATGTATTAGTATTGTAGTCACAGTGTTTTTTGTTTCAGGGGCTAGTGTTTACATGGCATATCTTTTTAACCCTTTTAAGCTGTGTCTTTTTGTCTGTTGAATCCAGTCTGAAAATCTTTTAGTTCATTTACATTTAATGGTATTACTGTTACAGTTGGGTTTAAGTGCACAATCTTACTGTGTATTTTATTCATATTATTTTTCTATTTGTCCTATCTATTATTTGTTCCTCCATTCCTCCTTTCCTTTATTAGTTTGGGTTAATCAATATTTTTATTACTCAATTTTACCTCTTCTATTAGGTTTTTAATTAAACCTGTTTTTCTTTTGGTAGTTACCTAAAGCAGTGGTCCTTAAAGTTTAGTGTGCCTCAGAATCACTTAAAGGACTTGTTCAAACATAGATTTCCATAAATGACCATAAACTGTGTTCTAAGACACTTCATGGTCTGGTAGAGTCGAAATGTCATTCAATGCCATGAAGGAATTGTGACTCTCCGAGGCCCTCTGTATCGCCATGCTCTATGTCCTGTTCAAAAGTTAAGTCTGCTGCTAGGTGACAAGATGGGCATAGGAATCTACTTCCTTTACCTCCTGCAATATGGGTCTCCGGAGGCGATACAGGTTTTTTTGTACTTCCCATGCTGTTCACACTGGCCAAGGGGAATCTTTATCACATAGGTGGAGAATGCAACATACAGAGAGTTGCTTGCTTTGTCCAGCTGCAACCCATAATCCTCTCGTCTTCTACTCCATCATAGCTGCACTTTTCAGGATTGTAAACACTCACCTCCTCCAGGAAAAGGCTGTCTTTAGGAAACCACTGCTTCCTATTCTGGCCAAGAACTTCCAAATGATTGATTCCCTTCTCTGATTCCAGGAAAACTACAGCGCGATTCCGACATGGCCCAGCAGCGGTGTCTGCAGTAATTTTGGTAAGGCAGTATCCGACCATCATCCTCAGGAACCGCAGCCTGTTGATGAAGGGCAGGGACTCATCTGTGAGCAGGTGTGTTCTGACGAAGTTCAGGGTACCTTCAGGAACCTCATTAGAGGTGGCATATTTTTCTAAGGAGGATGAGCCAGCGCAGCAACATGGCCTGGGCTTAGGCATTCATCCATCAGCAACTGGTGTCCAAGCGGAATCCAGAGACTTCTGTTCTCTGAGTCTCCCAGTGGAAACACTGGCAATGTCAAGTGTGTCGCAGACACAAACTGCAGACCCATGGATACTGTTAAAAGGTGCGGAAAAGCCTGCCAGGACTACGTCGTGGCTATCAATATGAATCACGTCTGTAACCACCCTTGTCATGAGTGGTAGGAGAGCCACCACACCCCCCACCCCAACACTGCTCTTCCGCCTCACATTCTTTGCATGAATCCTGAAAATTCTTAATATAGCTGAGAGCAACACATTGTCAGAAAAACATAAAAACAGTAATTCTGGGGAAAATGACAAAAATACAAAAGTACCCACAAATGCTAAAAAAAGGTCAAATATTATACAAAATGCTTTTACTTTTCATAGCCATGTAGCTATTTTGCACAGTTTCAGTAAAATCTGTTCTCCTTCCTACCAGGCAGTAATTAAAAAATCGCTTCTGTAACCATGGCCGTGCCTCAAATCTTATTAAATTAGGCATGGCAAGCCCCTTATTTAAACAAGGTCCAAGCAACTTGGTCAAAATGAATGAGATGATTCAGTATAGGGGCTGATAAGAGCAATATCCTACATATAAAAGTAATGACAACCTTATGAACTGTGCAAAGCCTACCATGTTCACTCTTCAATTTTAGTGCAACATGGCCCTGGTTTTATGAACCAGATTACAAGAAAGTCTTTCTGCACTAAGCAACACCTTTCATCACACTTACGTAAAAACTGACCAAACAAAACAAAACATCCAAATAGAGATATGCATCAGAAAAATCACTAAGCAAATATATGTGGTCAAAGCCATGCCTCAGGAGGAAATTTGGAGGCAAAACCGACACCTCAACCAGATGGGTCAACGATGCACATCACATTCCGGAGTCAGAACACAAAACAACACTGTGCGGCAAAGGGTTAACCCAGCATGTCCAGGTTGTGTAAACCTTTCTTATTCCAAAGGAAGGTCTGGCCCTTGCTCAGCTCCTGGGAGATAACTGCTGTGCCCTCAGAACATCCTGCCTGATAAGGATGTTTTTGTTTACCCGGGGAATTTAGGCCTTGCCAGTCTGTGCTAACGACAGACTTTATGGTGGGAGCCCTTGGGCCACGAGGTGCCAGCTTGAATGTAGAGGGGTTGGAGACTAAAAGTCGGCTACAGGGCTAGTCAGCCATGCCCGTGTGACCAGCCTACAGTTGGACACCGTGGCTTGAAGGAGCTTCCCTGGTGGCAATACCCCAGCATGTCATGACACATCGACACGATGCGAATTAAGCACTGTCTGCGTGACTTCACTGGAAGTGGACAATTGGAAGCTCACGTCTGGTGTCTCCTGAATTTTGCCCTCTGTCCCTTTCTCAGGTGCTGATTTAAATCTGCATCCTTTCACTGTAATAAACTATAACTGTGCATATATCAGCTTTTCTGAGTTCTTTGTGTCCTTTTAATGAATCTTTGAACCCAAAGATGGCCTCTGGGGGCCCCTGAAAACATACTCTGCAACCCTGAGGTAAAGTAACAGCGAAAAGTTGCCCTGTCTCGCTAGTTCTTGTTCTGCTAAGTAAGTGAAACCTCAGAGTCTTTTCTAAAAAGAACCCAACTATTTCCCTGATTTGGAAATGTTGGTGTCTAAAGATATATAATGACTTCTTTGGATATGACAATTATATACAAAAACTGTTGTTTTCTACCTGTAATTGCATAAGGCTGTCCTTCTAAAGCTGGGACTCTCTTGTAAGTGACCTTTGCATATAAACACCTTTTCTTTTCCAAATGCTTTAGTCTCTGAGTGGGTTCTGTTTTAGTCCAGCAGCTGGTAGTTGGAATCAATAGTATTTTAGTGGACTGGTTAAGAGAATCAAACTCTACTTTTGTAGCATATCCACAGGAATGCTCGGAAGTAGCTCTGAGAATCAGAAAGCACAGGCAAATATTCTACCCAAATACCAAAGGCACACAATTCTTAACTTGGACATGAATTCTTTCAACTCTGGTACTGAATTTCTAAGCTTTAAATTTATAGCTTATTTTTTGAAAAATGAAGGTAAATAATGCCTTTTATGCTGTTTAAGCATTTAATATTTAAGATATTAATAGTATTCTTTCACATGTATTACATATTTTGAATTTAACTATCTCTGAAAAATTATTTTTAAGGTACTAAGGGTGCTTTTGCTAGAAAGTACGAACTATAAAATCATTAATGTTCCATGGAATGCTCAGGAGAATCTTTAAATTTAATTTTAAATAGGTTTCCTGTGTACAATATGATTTATGTTTTAAATAACACATTTGCAAAGCTAAAAGGACCTACAGTGATGAGAAGTGAAATACTTTGCAATTCAGCAAGGAGATTCTGGACGACTGCCCTGTAAACATTAATCATATATTTCAGGCAAGAAATGTTGCACATTCTGTACTAGTTCAGTAATAGATTTTTCTAAGAAATACCCTATAAAAGTCAAGGTACATTTAATTTAAAAAAAAACTAACAAAAAAAATACCTCACAAGGTTTTCCAGAAGTTATCCTAAAATTAATCATATTAAGCAAAATTTGTTCAAAAGTGTATTATTTTAGCTATGACTAGAAGGTCTGGCTCACTTCACAATCTTCTTTTTACAAAGACTAAAATCTTTCTAACTATTTAAACAACTTTAACCATGTGTAATGGTGAAAACTTTTACAGGTGGATAGAATTCCATTCTAACATCAGTGTAGTGCTCGCTTCCCTACGGCATTCCTTCCTGTATCCTGACTGTAGCGCAGAGCTGACACAAATACAAAAATAGATGTTGAACAAAATATCAAAAGTAACAGATATACAGCCTCTAAGTTAGTAGTTAATTTATTTTTAGGTAAGATATTTACATTTTCCACTCGCTAAAAATATTCAATCAGCTCAGTAAAATGACACGTTTTTTAAGAGTGCCACATTGTGATACATGAGGTTTCTAGGGGATTTTTAGTGCTGTTGACTGTTGGTGCTCAGTTATATAGGGTTTGTCAAGGGACACAGCTTTGTTCATTTCAGATTCAAGACATGCACGGAGTTTTTTCCCATAAATCTCATATATTTATGAATTTTAAAACTTCTCAAGCACCTGCATAACAACTTCTTTCCTAACCCTTGGGCCCATGCTTGGTTAGACTCTACTACACAGAGGCAGTGACTCACCCGCAACAATGGCTGAGGAACAGTGACATCATTTGTTAAGGGATTCACAGCGAATATATTTGTGTTCACATTAGAAAGGCAGCATTTTGCTAATGTAGGTTGGCTAGTGTTTGAAGAGAGTATTCTATATAGACAAGGATATGTAATGATATTCATTAGAATAGGACTTTTATCTGTAAAACTTACAAAACAGATTTGGACTAGTATTTTTCGATTAAAAGGATAGTCACAAACCATAGTAGGAGATTTGGGACTATTCCTATTTTAAATTGACTACTTCACTTTCCTCCATAACATCTTTTGAATTTATTCCCTTTGAACATTTATTAAGGGCCAACTTTTTCCAAATAACATTTAGTATTACATTTTAAATTATAATCCAGTACTCACGAAGTTTCACAAAACATTGACTACTTTCTCTATGTGCGATGCACTCTGATATTTTTAATGCTATTTTACATCATTTAAAAATGTTGGCGGAGACTCATTTAATTGATTTCGCAGTCCTTTAATAGGGTATGACCTGCAGTTTGAAAAACACTGACTTGGTCCAACAGATGAAAAAGATGGAGCATGAGGAAATTGAGTGGTTTAAATCCATAAGGAAAATGAGTGGTAGTCATTTGCATATTGTTTAAGTCAATAATTGACTCCAGAATGTAACTTTTCTGTATATTATTTACATTAGTCTAATTTCGCAGTCCTCAATCTTTTTGGCACCGGTGGGGGGACAGGAGAAATGGTTATAGGACGATTCAAGCACATTACATTTATCGTATACTTTATTTCTAGTATTATTACATTGTAACATATAATGAAATAATTATACAACTCACCGTAAGCTAGGGTTAGCGTGTGGGCTTACCAAAACTGTGACGGAGACAAGCACGCAGTGCAGGAAAGAGGCACGCGTGGAGGTGGTCAATAAAAAAATAATGGGCAGGACATGTGCAGACTAAAATAAGTGTCAGATTCTGACTTAAAGTCTGCCACCAGATGTCGCTTGTCACTTGCCACTCACTGATAGGGTTTTGATATGAGTCTGCAAGCAATTGATTTATTATGGTCTCTGCAGTCAAACCTCCCTGTTAATGATAATCTGTATCTGCAGCTGCTCCCCCGCGCTAGCCTCACTGCCACAGCTCCGCCTCAGATCAGCAGGCAGGAGATTCTCATGAGGAGCACACAGCCCATTCCCTGCACATGCAGTTGACAGTAGGGCCACAGTCCTCTGAGAACCCAATGCTGCTGCTGACCTGACAGGAGGCAGCTCAGGCAGTAACTCGAGCAATGGGGAGTGGCTGTAGATGCAGATGAAGCTTCCCTCACTGGCCCACTGCTCACCTTCTGCTGTGCAGCCGGGCTCCTCACAGGCCACAGGTCACCACTGGTCCTTGGTCCAGGGGTTGGGGGCCCCTGGCCTAGCTCATTCTTGCTTGATTTCTGCTCCCTTTGCTCTTTACTCCCTTACTATTTACTTTAATGTTTCATACCCAGTTTTTCTATTCATGCCTTTGAATTTGATACTGCTTACGTGGACAGTATTCAACTCACTAGGTGAACTGGTATCTTCAACTAACAACCCCATAGAAGATTAAGAATCCTAGATCAATACTGCCACCAAATAAAAAAACAGAGAAAAACTTACATGTTAAGATAGAGAATGAAGAAATAGCATCAGACTAACTTTAGCAATAAATGAGAACAAAGATTTAGTAGACAAATATTTGTTGAGCACCTACTCTATGCTAGTCAATACACCTCTATGCCACATATTATTTTCCTTGGATCACACTTAAGTATGTCTTATCTCCCACGTTAAATTACAAGCAACTGGAAGACAGAATCCATGCACAATTTCTTTCAATCTCCCGCAGCATCTAGCACAGTATCCTGAGATGAATAAAGAGTTGATTAGAGATAAGTATTTGCTCAATGAACAAGTCATACATACCAATATACAAATGAAGAACTACCTTGGCTCTCAAACTTCTTCCTCTTAGCATTATAATATCAAAGAGAAAGCATCATTCTGAGTGCCCACAGTCTGTGCCTCCAAATAAACAAATACAATATTGGAATAATCTTAACCAGTGGATATGTAAAATATGATCACCTATTCTGGAAAGGGCAAACAGCTGAACAGCTGACCTGGTGCCCGAAACAGCACTACCTGACCCAGTATGCTCACTTAGATGAGACCACCAAATAAGGTTAATGTAACCTCATGGTATCAATTGCCAAATACTTATTGAGAGGCGACTTATGGGCCAGGGGTTGTGCTAGGTGCTGGGCTACAGTGGTGGACAAGGGTTCTCAGGGAGCTTTCAGTCCATAGGGAAGACAACCAATAACAAGAGAGAACGATAGGTGCAGAGACAGGAGGGATACCTAGAAGAGGCAGCTAAGTCAGATTTTGGATAAGGCAAGGACGTGAAGGGGAGGCTTAAAGAAGGCTTCTTAGAGGAAGCAATAAATGGAGATCTGAATGAGGGAAAGCTAGATGAGCACGATCTAGGCAAGAAAGTCTAGGCAGAAAATATGGAACGTAACTCCACCCTCATTTCAAAAGAGTCTAGAAAGCTCACTATATTCTTCATAGAACTTTCACCTTTCACCTTCCTCTGCTCATTCATAAGGGCCAACATTCCTCCTTCAACCGCACCCCCCCCCCCGCCCCGATCCATCTCCCAACATTACAGACTGTTTAACTGGTCAGGAACAAGCCGTACAACGAACAAAACTGCTTCAGAGCATAAAGTAACAGGAGACCAATTTAATTCTGTGCTGTTTTCTGCTAAAACTGCTGAACACGTGGGTATACAATGGAATATGGATATATATAATAAACACGCACCAGAAAAAAATCCACCTACTCCTTTAAATAACTCATCTATAGCTATAATAAAAACAAGCTCTGGCCTAGACAGTATTTGAAAACTTCAATTTTATAATTTTATTATATGTAATTCTCCTTACATAAGGCCACACAAAAGAGGAATCAGAGGAGGAAAGTTACATGAAAATAAGTGTGTCGGTTAACATAACGGCTGAGGCCTGCGCAAGGCCTACGGAATCACCAGGAAGCAATTTATTTTCAGACCAGTGACAGTCAACACCGTTTGCATTTACCCTCATTTTGCTTTAATTAAGAGGTGCCGTGGCATCCACAGAGATTTCTTTCAAAACCTTACAGGTGCTGTTACGTCTTGGAGAGCTTCTCTTATTGAATCTACTGAGGCAACCCCAACTTATCTAAGCCTCACATGCAGTTAGATGTTCTTGGTGGGTACAGCTTCAGTGACAGCTCAGTAGTGTTCCAGGTCACCCCTGCAGGAGTTCGGCTGTTTGCACCAACCACAGCAGCTGGGGCATTTTGGGTCGCAGTGAGCACTCCTTGAATTGTGCACAACCTACTGACCTTTTTCCTCTTAGTATGATTTCTCACAAGTCAAAGTTTAATTTTCCTTTCTTTTCAAAAAACTAAGAATAACACTTTACAGCTAAAATTGTATTTTTAAAGGATGTACAAAAAGCTCAAAAATAATTTTGAAGTCCATCATCCCAGCTAGCCCACTATATTACCTCCGTTTAATCTACTGCTGAGAATTGAGCATTTCCTCTGACTGGAGCATCTTTAGCTACAACCTAATAAAAATGGTGGGGTTGCCAAGGATCCAAATAAGAACAGTTAGTTCAAGACTCCAATTCCTATTTCCAAGACTAGAATATTCACAATACCTGATGCTTTAAACACTCTAAGCTTTTAGTTACACAGTTTCAAAGTTGAGACCTGCCTGGGCTAGAAAGTTCCAATTTTACGTTTTCAATTTCTGACAAGTAAAAAACAAACAAGCCTGTTTTTCACTTGAGCGAACAAAATCAGTGATATCTTACCAAGTTTCTGCTGAGCACAGAGCACAGCTGCAGGGTTGCTGCAGCAACTCCGGTACACAGACCAGAACTTGCCCGTCCAGGAAGGAAATCATTTGCTCCACCCGCTGAGGAATCAAAGGTTCTGGCAAGCAGCAGTCAGTGAGCTGAGACACATTTTCAGTCCAGCAGGTGTGATGGAGGAACAACAGGGCATTCTTTATTGTCTCTCAGTAAGAAATGTCACCCCAACAACCAAAACGGACTCCAACCCAGATTGCTGTGATTCTTCATTTCTGTCTTCCTTACCCCCTCCTACTAGAAACCTGAGCTAGGGAATAAGCCAAAGCAAGTTCCTCCCAGGCACACAGAAAAAGAAAAACACAAACACAAAACACAAAGACCTCTCCCCTCAACCCCCCCCAAAAAACCCCAAGTAAATTAGAATATTCCCATTTTTCTATGAAGAATGCAATCTGGCTCTTGCTTCCAGGCTTTATTTAAGCCATATACACTTAGGTTCTTGACATTTTGCCCCCACTCAGATTTAACATTCACTGAGTTTGTACTCAGTGCCAACCCTTTTGCTGGGTGCTCTAACATGTTACTTCATCTACTCCTCACAATATAAACCCCACTTTACAAATGAGAGACGAGGGCCCAAACATGTATGTCATGTCCGAGCTACTGGGTGATGGAGTCACAGTTTGAGCCCACGTCTCCTAATTCTGAAATCCTGTTTTTTTCTACCACACTACACTAATTTTGTAAGAAAATTCTAAATTTAAATATTCAAGCGTTCCTTAAAATGACTTAAAATGTTTTTATGGTATTTTGTTTTAGAAATAAATTTTCACAAGCAATGATTACTGATAAATGAAATATATTCAGCCACCTTTCTAAGTGAACAGAAAATGGAGGTATAGAAAGAAAGGGCTACATACAGTACGAGCCTGGTGAGGGTTTTTTGTTGTTGTTTTTGCTAAGTATAAATTACAGAACTCACATTATCAAGGATGAAAGGCAAAATAGAAAAACAGGTAAGGTGACAAAACTCAGCTTAGATGATGTGCTCTGTGGCACATCTCTGGGGCTGAAGGAGCTGATGCAGAGGGAATGAAAGTGGACGGACACATGGGCCTATTTAAACCAGAGAGGGGAACTTTGACCTCTGCCATTAGCTATTTTCAAGGACCATGCCAAGTATCAATCTGCCCATTTTCAGTCGTCTCCCCACTTCAGGTACGGACGGAAAGGCCTTCTAACACAGTATTGTACACCTTCTCTCACTGAGAAGGAACCCTAGTTCTCCCCAGGAAGACCAGAATCACCCCCTCACCTGCACGCACCTTTGGGAATTTCCTAGGAGGATGTAAAGACTGTCTTTTGAGATCAGTTTTCCTAGCTCCCTGAGATCCTGACCAAAAATTCTTTTACACCTAGACCTCGAACTGCTATGGATTCAATACGGATGTACCTCCAACTCTGTCCCTTTGGAGTCACCGTTCCTTAAACCGTTGGCCTGTTTTCTGAGTCCCTCCCTTCCAGTATGCCTTTTGTGTCAGGCTCCTAGTTGTATTTCAATTAATGTCTTCAATTCTCTTGTCCCAAAGGATTTCAGTGAGAAACCGAAAAAGTTCAGAAGAGTCATACTAGTTTCCATAGGCTTCTGGAAAGATAAATCAACAAATGTAAGTTTCTTATAAAGCATACACAGAAATCTCTTTATAGCACTGATTTAAAAATATAAAAATAAGAATGTGCCATATTTCCCCAAATTTTTGCTAGATGAAGTAGTGAAATGTCCAACTTCTTCCTATACTTTCCTATACAAAAATTAAAAATGTGCCAGATTTGTGGGTCCTGGAAATTCACATTCTTGGTTGACATTGGTGAATATTATATATAATGCAAAAGTAAAAGTCATCAAAAGTTGTGGTTATAAAGCCAGATCTGTGAAAGGGAATGAGAATAATAGAGGAAAGCTTCTGCAGTTGGGTCGTCATCTAAAAATGAAGTAACTGTGGGTTCTTACTTGTAATTGTCACAGAAACTTGGGGTAAAGGCCCCTTCACAAAGCTTTTTTATTTCCCAAAAAAGGAAAAACATCTCACAGCTTTAACAGAAGATGGGGAGGAGGTGCTAGGAAAGTTGAAAGACCTTTCCACACTCTGTTCATTTTATATTGCTTCTTAGGGTTGCAGGCCCGCTCAGTGGAAAAGTGGAATGGCACTTGACATGGTGTTTCAAATTTAACTCAGTTTAAGTGTCATCAGTCTAGTGTCATTTCTCAGATTTAGCTTGAGATATCTGAAACGTGAGCCACTGTTCTAAAACATGGTAAGATTAGTATTTCAGTCAATTAAAAAACCAATCATTTATTATTTGGGACTGTTAGGAGGTCACTGGGCATTAATTAAAAAAATACTACAACTTGACACTTTATAGAGGCTAGAAACATAATTCAAAACTTCACATAGGTATATTAAATTACAACCACTTTAGACAATTTAAGATCTCAGTGACAGAGTTCAGTGAAGGTGACAGTTTTGCTAGTGCTACTGTTCCCACGTGATATCATCTCTCCTCAACTTCATTTGAAGATTGTGGACTTGTATTGGATGCAAGGTGCTGTTCTTCTGAGGAGAGTTACTTAGCAAACATTTTCTGGGGCTATTTTTTATGTTCTTTGATCCTTTAGGGTTTCTATCTTCTCGTTGAATACTTGAAGCTTCACTCATCTTTGAGTTTTGAACTTTTTGCTGAAGTTTACGAACCTGGAGAAAAAAAAATCTAACATTTTAGTCAAAAACATTAAAAATATACCATATAATAGATGGATTGGATTGATGGTTTAAAAGTTACATAAAATTAAAAAGCTCATTAAGCTTTTATTTACTGAACACCTATTTTATTCCTAGTACCGTGCTGGTCAGGCAGAAATGCAATAAATAAAACAATCCTTGCTCTCAAGAAGATCACTACTCTTATTAGTGAAAGAAAAGCATACACATGACAGCCAGAGAATAATCCAAGCTGGGATAACTTGGAGTAGGACACAAACTGTGTATGTGGGAAGGACAAAGTGGGACAAGATCACTGTGGGCTGGAGAAGCTGAGAGGAAGGTTAATGGAGGATACGAAGTGGGTAAAAAATATAAAACAGAGGAGAGAGGGCCTTTCAAGTGATATTAACAGCAAAGACCTAGTGCTAGGAATGAGCATCAAGGCGATAGAGTCAAATGTATGTACATTACTTAAAAGCATCCCTGCACTTAAAGTCCTGAATGCCAGTAACAACAGCAAAATTGTCAAGGGAATAACCTTATCTCACTGAGGAGTACCTGGTAATGGCTGGGTAGACTGAATTACACAAAACAAAACCTATCAACTAGTCAAAACCCATTTCTTCCAAGTCCAGTCTATTACTCAGTCTATTTCACTTATACATAGGCTTATTTTGTGGAGCTGATCCAGACACAGGTGAAGTATCTGATGTTCTATTTGTCTAAGGCCATTTTAATTGCGGACATTAAAGCTATCATGATAAAACACTTGAAAACATAAATAATATTTTCAAAATATAATTTATGAACAGACTGCCTAAATTTTAAAAAATGGTTACTTTTCTATTCCCTTCAAGTTTCCCCTAAGAAAGTGTAGCAGTTATATAGTTTTCACCCTAGCACAATCATACAAAAATTTTTACTTACTGTAGCCTTAAAAGCTACTAAAGTGAAAACATTTGCTTCAAAAACACTCATTTCCCCCTTTCTGTCTTTATTGACTGTAAGAGAATAAAGGCAGTCAAATTCTGCATCCTTTATTACTGCCCGTAAGGTGAGGGAGGCTTAATTGTGAGTTAATACACCACCCACTTATATGAATGCTGATTATTACACAGGCAGATGGCTACGCAATGTGACTGCAGGGCTCCTGGAAAGACTCCCTCTGCCTTCTGCTCCAAAAGTGTAATGGTGTTAATAATCCAACCTATGAAGTCATTGTCTTGGGATAAAATATTATAATATCCCATGATTCCTCTGCTAAAACTGTTATGGCACCCTTAGTTGTCACGAGTTCACATGCAAGGACAGGTAGGGTCCCCTTCACTGCCTCACTACAGCTGGCTGAGCACAGGTCCTCAGGGAATGCAGCCCAGCGCAGCTTCCTCTGAGAAAGGAGAAACGGTGGTTTTAGAACTGGCTACTAAGCAGTAGGGGCCAGGTTTATGTGTGGTACTGAGCTAGAGACCTGTTAACATAAGGGGCTTTATTAAGGCATTAGGGGAGGGAGGAATAAGGGGGAAATGCTAGAAGGGTAACTGGGATGGCTGCAAAGCATATTCAGCACACCTCACAATTTCCCAAAGACATTCTGGATATATAACTAATCTTTCTTTCTCCCTTTTCATTATCTTGTCTTGGAGAGTTATGTTTAGGAGAATATGTTATTTCAATAGGACAGATGGGTCTATTCTATAACAGGCCTAAATGACTCCTGTTTATTATCTTTTCACTAAGTCATACATACAGACCTCAAATTTGGAAGGTCATACAGAGATATAATATAACACTGCACCCAGGAATATTATATTTTTATTAAAATCTTTTACTAAAGCCTTCTTACACTGTCTTGATGCTTCATCAGTT
>VMDR010029076.1:0-12894 GCA_007922815.1 Macrotus californicus | reverse complement strand
AGAAAAAAATTATCTCAATTTTAAATTTTAAACTAAAGCCAAAGACCTATGTGTTACATGTTGTTTCTTTCCCACCCATTGTTTTCATCTGGCACTTACAGCTTTCTGAATACACACACACGTCTATAGACTTTCCTTGTCACTGGAGTTTTTCTTAAGGCAAAATGTAGCCAAGTCCTTGGCTTACCTAGATTTCAGATCCTCCTCCTAAAACATGACTCCAGGTTTTTTAATTTCACCTTTATGCACCTGTTGTAAGATTAGTGAAATGAGAGGAGAGGAGGAGACCACAGGACTAACACAAAGCTTGTACATTTCTCTAAGGGTGGCATCTTTTGGGTGGGCAAGCAGCTGGTGCAGCTGCTTTTATTGAAGTGAGCCCAGGGAGAGGGGAAGGGCTTCACTGGGAGCCTGTACAGAAGCATAAGGAAGAGAGTCAAAGGAATAGGAAGACTCTGGCCTGCACACTTCATTTGGGATAAGGAGACTGAGACCTGCAGAGATTCTACATCCAAGCTTAAGGATGGAGGGTCGGTCATTGTACCTCTGCTTCTTTGAAATCACTAAAGACTTGGTCCAACACACAGTCTCTGAGTCTCCAAAGTATGTGAGGCATGAGGAGGGGCACTGGAGGGGAATAAAACAACACATTGAAATGAATAATTCAAAATGTTTAGTCGCACTAAAACTACAGGTCCATAGGCCAAACAGAAAATCAGCTTCTTTAAATGTTTTAAAAAGAGCATTGACTCAAGAATGAAAAGACCTGGGTTCTACTAGGCTGATTTACATAAAATTGCCATTTTTGTAGGTTAAAATGAAGTGATGACAATTATACAGTCCAGGTCCATCACTCTGTACATCTTTGCAATTCAGACAGGGTCTCCACATCTGTCCAGTGATACTGGTCTTATCTGGTTTGCAGGGTTTTGGAAAGAACTGATCTAAATCACACAACTTCTACTGAGTGCCTGCAATGGATAATTGCTTGGGAAACAAAGATGACGAAGGTACAAACAACCCTTGTTCTCAAGTTGCTAGCAGTCCAGCAGAGGAGACAGAGAACCAAGCAGAGTTGGATATGATAAGCAACTATGACAGGAAGCAATAAATCTGCTTGATTATTGGTCATTAAGGAGACAAAGGCATTTGGATTGGACTGTGAGGGTTGACTAGCAGATTTTCAAGCAAAGAACAAGCAGCATCTATAGCAAGGGGAGCAGCCTGAACAAAGTTATGGAGATGTGGAAGTGTGTGATGAGTTGAGGAATGGTAAGCAGTCCAGCGGTTTTAAAATGTACAGAGTATGGAAGGAGTGGCTGTGTGGAGTTACAGAGGTTGAAGGGGCAGGTAGTACCATTGTATACAAATGATTGGATAAGACTGCTTCCAGGAAAATTGTGGAAAAGCATAGAAGTGCTTTACAAATGCTAAGTGTTTTTCACCTTGAAGGTGTAAAAGGAATTTTCTCTAAAAATTCATACCCTCCTCTCACAAGGAGGGCTTGCATCATAGATTGATTTGCCAGATTTCTTTTTTTCAGTGTTTCCTCTTCCTAGGAGAATGTTCTGTCCTGGGTCCAGGTTAGTGACACATAGGAACTTTCAGAGTGTTGAAGAGTAGGGGGACAGGAAGTGATTCAGTTTGGGTAAGGAGAGTGGTATTTCATTGCTGCCCAAACTTCTACCTCCCCTTCTTCCACGTCATTTATTCTGATCTCCCCCAAGAAAGAAGTGAAACCACTACTCCCAAGGAAGCAGAGGATCAGTGTGAGCACCCTCCCCTCTCACCCTTTCCTCTCTGCTTCCCTGAAAAATGTCCCAGAATGAAGTCATATAGTATTGCCAAGCTTAGTCATATACCCCATTTCTTCTCCCTCCTACCAACCAGGACCAGTTTGGAGGTGTTGTCTTCTTCCAGTAAATTTTTAGTAGCCACACAGTTTTGTATGATCCTATCATATGCTCATAGAGGTATCATAGGCTATTGATGCATTGGCTGTTATCATTTTTTATTTGACAATCTAAGGGAAAAGAGGTCAGTGCCCCTTGACTAAGTAGTCAGGTACTGCATGTTTTAAAAGTTCTTGTGGCTCATCAGGTGAAAATCTCTGTATGGGGGCATCAAAGGTTGAACTTCCAATTTTCTATACTATACAAATTGTCCATAAGAAGATGTATTTTTAATAAAAATATCTTGTAAAGTATGTATTAACAAGACTCTTCACAGGAAACTGATCTGATTAATTAAATGAATTTGTTTTAAAACTAAAATTTACAGTGAGGAAAGAAAGACCAACAACCAACTTAACATTCTTATGGGTATCAGTATTTTAAAAGAGGCATTATTTGACATGTAAGAGAAGGTTAGTGATTCAATAAATGATTTTCCAGTTGGTCAAATGTAGATAATATGACAAAGTGAAGTGAAAATTTTCATATGGTGTCCTATGGGTTAATGCTGATGGAATACCTAGTCTCTGGCAAATAATGAACACTCAATATTTGTTCAACATAAGTTCCTAGAAGCATTTTCCAGCCACAAAGGCAACCACATATACTACAACTTTGGAAAGAACTATAGCCCATACATTTTTTTCTATTGTTACTTAGAGGTGCATTACCAATCACTGCATTTCTATTTCAAATGCTAGTTCTTGATAGATTAAAACCTTCTTTCAGGTTTTTAAAAAAAAAAATAATTTAAATGTATATCATTCCTCTGGAATGTTCCACTCCACACACATGCATACTCCTTACCCCATCCTTTTTTTTTCTTAAAAAGCTATTTCCTTTTATTATCTAAAATGTGTCTTTCCCCTGATGACACCACTATTCCCCAAACCCTCACTTTCCTTGTGTGCTCAGCTCCCAGGGCCAATATAGAAAGTGACACATTTCTCATTTTCCATTACCCTTGTTAATCCCAGCCCTGAGCCCAATGACCTATGTTAATTTCTTGACATTCTGGTCACCAGGGACTTTGATGTTCTTTTCTATTCCATGGTGTTTCTACTGTCACCAGCATTTATCACTTGAGTGCCTATTTTGATGATTTTTTAATACTTTCCAGCTCACCCACAAACACTCATCCTAACTACCATTATCATCAGAGTATCTCCACCTCCAGGATAAGAAAAATGGGAATTTCCTGTTTATAAACAACCCCACCCCCCTTCACATCTTTCTACTTCTCTCACTCCCATTTTTAAAAATCTTTTAAAAAATAATTTTCAAAATTGTAGTAAAATAAAGATTAAAATTTATCATATTAACCATTTGTAAGTGTACAGTACAGTGACATGGAATACTTCATATTGTTGACCAACCACCTCTAAAACTTTTTTCATCTAACTAAACTGAAACTCAATATCCATGAACAGCAGCTCCCCGTTCCTTAGTTAATTTTTTTAATCCTCACCCAAAGATAAATTTTTAATTGGTTTTTAGAGAGAGAGGAAGGTGGGGTGGGGGAGAGAGAAACATCAATAGGTTGCCTTCCATATGCTCCCTGACTAGGGATTGAACCCGCAACCTAGGTATGTGTCCTGATCTGGAATAGAACTTTCAACCTTTTAGTGTACAGGTTGATGCTCCAACCAACTGAGCCACCTAGCAAGGGCCCTTAGTTAATTTTTTTATACATGCTCCAAGAAGCTATTTCAGGCTTTTCCCACTTATTCTCAAAAAGTCAAACTCATGTGTGCTTCTCTTAATCTTTATAACTCTTCTCACAATCTATTTTATGAAGAAGATTCAGGTAACTTATAAGACCCTCAAATTCATGTTCCTAGACTTGGAAATTTCACCTCTCTCTCATTCTTTCCCTTTTCTTCCTCTCCTACAAAAAGACGTATGCCTCTTCCTTTTCTTTTTTTAATTTTTTAAAGATTTTATTCATTTATTTTTAGAGAGAGGTGAAAAGAGGAAGAAAAACATCCAATGTGAGAAACAGCATTCTGTTGCCTCTCCTACACACCCCAATCCAAAACCTGTACACGTGCCCTGACTGGAAGTCAAACCAGCAACCCTTTTTTTCTGGGAGGACACCCAACCAATTGAGCCATGCCGGTCAGGGCTGCTTCCTCCTTTTCAAAGCTGACTCTTCCACTAGAGTTATCTCCCCTCTCTCTTTGTTTCCTATACGACTTTATTATATCAGTTTTCTCCTTTTCATTGGTTCCTTTCTCTCTGCATCAAAACATTCACAAGAGTCTCACATCACAATAAAAACCCTCAATATTAACAACAATAATAAAAACATGTATTAAGTTCCTACTCTGTGCCAGCTACTGGGCTAAGTGCTTAAAATATACCTTCTCATATAATTCGCACAAACCCAATGAGTTAAAACTATGAGGAAAACCATCATTATGAAGAAACTGAGGCTTTAGAGACTAATTTGCCCAAGGTCATCTAGCTAGTAAGCAGCAGCTTCCCTTCTACATATACTCTGTTGAGATACCATGTCACTACTATACTTCTTGAAAAGTCTTTGTTTCCCTTTTACTACTATACTTCTTGAAAAAGTCTTACTTCCTTCTTCACACTGTGCAGTCCACTGCAACTTCTTGGAGAGCCCACCATGCTTAAAAGACTCTCTCCAAGGTCTCCAATCTCCAGCTGGGTGTCTCTGGTGCTCATCACCAAATGTTCTATTTTGAGAAGTTCTCCTTTAGCCTTCACAATATGAGCTTTTTTTTCCCCCTGGTCTTCTTTGCTAACTCATTTCTTGCTCCTTAAATGTAAGATTCCTCATAGTTCCATGTTGACAAAGCTTCCTCTTCCTGCCCCACTCCCAGTTGAGACAATCTTATTTATTCCCACATCATCAACTCCTATGCTTTCAGAAATGAAGACCAAATCCTCACGGCTAATTTTCAAACCATAACTCAGTTCCAGCTCCCTGCTGAAATTTCCATATAATTGTGCTTTAAGAACTTCAAACATCTCCTGCCCCACATCACATTCATTAACTATCCCTGCCAATGAACACCACACCAGAGTTTCCTACCCTGAAGCACTGTTGCCACTTTCACTTCCCTTCATCTCTCATCTTCTCCAGTCCAGAGCTGATTCACCCACATCCAAAAAGAGCTGTGGAGGCTCTGTGGGAGATGCAACCCTGAACTGGGAGTAGGTTCTACCCTTACCTAGTCACTAGGAACTGTGTGACTTAGTGGAGCTGCAACAGACATCTTTGGGATGCTTTCTCATGCTAATTTCTAGTGAAGCAGGCTAATAAGCCAGGACATGTGGAATAGGAAAACTGAGACAGATAATTAAATGGTTAAGTCATTTACAGCCATCTAGTAAATCCCAATATTCTATCTTCTCTTACCAAGGACACAAGAGTAAATGATTTACACTTCTCCTCAACCAGAGGATAAAGAGCTTAAGTCACCATATTCAGGGAGATAGATAACAAAAATCCAATTAGTGCCATTGGTGTCAACTATACCCAAGGATGGATGAAGTTAAGGGAATAAATCTCACTTTGGCTCATTAGCATAAAGCTGATGAATATTCTATTGAGATCCTCCCTTAAGATCTCCCCTAAACTTCCAGGCTTTAAAACCATCAAGATGAAGGACCCAGAGGGCACTGTCCCTCTCAGGAGTACAACTGTGCCTTTCCTTTTCCCATTTTCTTCCCCCACAGGCTTGTATCTCCTAAACTCTAACAGACCCCATGAGACTTGAAACCAGGGGAGCAATGGGCAGTGACAGCTTGTCCTGGACTAACCTCCTGAATCTGTTTCCAAGGTCCCTTTTGTCTGACTTTCCTTTGAGCTGACAGCAGCCCCGCCTTGGCTCACTTCTTTCACTGTGACATTTATATTTCAACAAGCCAAAATAGCCCTGGTTAGGTTGTCTTCCTGTTTCTTCTTCTGTCTTAAGCCCTTTCTTGTTTCACTGTCCTCTACTTCAGTAAACACTCTCAAAATCACTTGGACTCGTGAATCTTTTCTGCATGAAGTCAAGAACCTACATACTACCCGCTGGCCAGAGGCAGACCTGCTTTGGCCCAGTCCTTTTCTGGTAGGACTAGGGCTCTATGAAATGCCTGCAGCACTCATGACCTTTAACATCTCCTTACTAGTCTCACTCACTTGCTCTAGATCTGTCCTCTCTGATTTTGGCCAAACTATTTTAATTGGCCTCCTAACTAGCCTTCTTTCCTCTTTCCTTTCTTTTCTTCCTTCAGATGGTCCTTCACACAGCCATAAAATTATATTCACAGTACACATTTTTGACAATATTTCACTTGCCTTACAAACTTTCAAAAGGTTCCTGCTAGCTATTGGATAAAATTCGAACTCCTTACTTTTGCACTGACAACTGTCTGCATGGTGGTCCCTATATAAATTTGGTTACATATGTGGTTGGCATAAGCACTTGGGGGAAAAAATCTCTTACTTATTCTTTATACTAAAGGTAATTGTGAATCAAACATTTAGGTATTAATAAACTATAAAAGTTTTAGAAAATGGCATAATAAACTTATTTGAAATCTTGAAGGAAGGGAGTTCTTTTGAAGCAGGACACAAAAGCCAGAAGTTCTACAAGAAAACATTGATTAAATTTAAGCACATAATATTTGAAAAGGTCTGTGTGAAAAAGAAATGCCATTAACAGATTCTAAAGATAAGCAGTAGTGGGGAAAATTTTTCAACACACATCACAGGCTGGGGTTTTATTTCTTAATTTACAAAGAGTTCATATAAATCAATAATTTACAGAAATTGACAACAAACATGTTTTTAAAAAGATGCTGAATCTCACTAAATAAGAAGAATAAAATTTGAAGCTATGAGATATTTCTGCTAAGGCAATAGAGAAAAAGGCATGGACCTTGATTGCTGAAAAAGTTATAAATTAATACAAATCACAAGAAATCAATTGGGTAGTATCATTAAAATAGAAGATGCACATACTCTTGGGTCCAGCAATTCCACTGCTAGGAATTTATGCTACCAACAAATTTTAAAGATTTACAAAGAATCAAATACACACACACACACAGCTGTCAGTTGCAACATGGGTGATACTAGAAAAACAAAAGAAAGGAAACACTGGAAATGGCTAAAGTGTTAACCAATAAAAGATTAGTTGTGTATATTTATATGATTGAATACTATTAATATAATAGTGCTTGCTGTAAAAAAATATTTCCGACATGTTAAGTGTTCATGATATAGTATTAATTGAAAAGTTAGAGAAGGCAGCTTACAAAGTACTTGCAGTGTGAATCTACTTTTTCATAAAAAGTAGATATGCATAGTATTTCTATATTGAAAAAATGCCAGGATCTATAGCACATATGCTTCCCTGTCATTCACACATTTTGTAAGTACATGTACATCATTTTTATAAATAGAAAAAATACTTTAAAAGTTATCAACTTTGTAGAAAAGAGAAAGGCAATTAAACAATCTGTGCCTTTATATGCCCTATATTAAACTAGAAACACTAACTAGAGTCCATGTCATAGAGGTTTGACAAAACTTAATAATTAACTAAGAACTCATTGAAAGCACTCCAACTAAAATAATGTAAAAGCTCTGTTTAGAATTTGCCTGTGGGAACAAGATATGCTCCCACTCATCTAATCCTGGGATTGGCTCAATTGGCTCTATTTGCATTGCCTCATTCATCAAATGCTGTCATTCAATGTTGCTTAATCCAAGCGTGTGTGTATAAATAGAGTTGGATATAACTGCATCAACTACTACCAAGTGTTAACAGCAGGAAACCTCATCACTTGAAACCAGTCCTTGGTGTTTATAACTTAGGTGAGTATCATAACCAGCGTACAAGAATATTTGCCGTATGTTATGGGAAAAGCAGTGCAAAAGAACCAAGGATGTTTATATTGCTATATAGTCTGAAATATTTTGATTTTAAAGTAGGAGAGTAAAAAGTAAACTTTTAATTCTGAAAAAATATTGAAAGGAGTGATATTTTTTAAGGTAAAAGATTTGTAGATTGTTTACAGAGAATGCTTTGTTTTTTAGAATAGGATTTGGAAACATTTCCTGACTATGCTTTTGACTTACCATGTGATTCTTAAAAAACAGCCGATTCGTTAAAAAACATTTCTCTGTGTCAATGACTACTGTAAATGTGGTATTTCAGTTTCTTATCTACCTTTTTTAACTTTGTAAGCTAATGATTGAGAGGAGAGTTGCTCCAAGTGTGTTCTCTTAAACTAGTCCTTGAGTGTTTTAATAGAAGGGGTGGGGGAGTTTACAAGATCAAATAATTACTGAAAGTACTTAGTTCAGCAAAGGTACCTGTAACTCTTGAGTGAAGGACTGTCAACACCTTTACTATACAAATGTCAGTACTGACTTCCTGAGACATGGAATATAGATTGGAACATTTCCCACATTTATTTGAAAATGCAACTTTTTTTCTTTTTTTTTCTTAAGTCCTCACTTGAGAACATGTTATTTTTAGAGAGAGAAGAACGGAGAGAGGGAGAGAGAGAAAGAAATACCCATCACCTAGTATGTGCCCTGACTGGGAATCAAACCCCCAACCCTTTGGTGTATGGAACAATGCTCCAACTAACTGAGCCACCCGGCCAGGGCTTTTTTTTTCTCTTTAATGTCTGTCCAGGAAAAATTTTTCTAGGACATAAGGATCCTTGGATAAAAGACAAAAGAAAAAATCCAGCAATGCAATTTTCATGTTATTAGTAAAGCGTAACCTAAATACCTACTATGAGCAGGGTAGTAGGTACCTTCTTTGACTTATTTTCTGTACAATTTAAAATTTAACTACAATAATGTACAACCCATGGACATGAACTAAGGAGGGGAGAATCCTGGAGGATTGGGGGTACAGGGCAGAGGGGGGATTAAGGAGGAAAAATTGGGAAAACTGTAATAGCATAATCAATAAAATATACTTAAATAAAAAAAGAACCAGACCTTCCAATTCACATATCACAAATAATTAAATCTAGATTTTCAAACATGAAGCATATTCAATCATATTGCTCTTAATAAAAATAATGATTATTACTAAAAAAAAAATTTTAACTACAATAAGTTTACCGACCTGCACGATTACACATTAGGCTTAAAAAGTATCTAACACATTCAGAAACTTATTATTTCAAAGAAGTTGGACAACCAGCAAAGCATTTCCAGTTAAATTCCTAGTTCTGATTACTTTTCTTCCTTCGTTTGGGTGGGGGAGAAGAGGAGACAGAGGGGGATGCTCTGGCATAACAGATAGAAGTCAGGAAACTAGGTTCCGGTTCCTGTTCTGCTTTCGAAGACTAAGCACAGCACTTAAGCTTTCAGTCTTACTTAGCCCACTCATCTGTAAAGTTAGGAGTTCAGTAAAATGGTGTCTAAGGGTTTCTACTTCTAAATGTTCTTGATTAGTAAAGGTGAGAGAATCAGAGGAAAAAGATAAGGATTTATGGGAAGCTCTCAAACTCTGTGAGGATAACATTCACTCCCACTGGCAGAAGAGGGAGTCCTCAGCTGCCCTACTGTTGAAGGGTTTTGCTCATGAGACTGGCTATACATAGGATGGCTGCATGGAAGATTCTAGTTCCATCTAGATAAGAAAGTTTCAGCCTATTTGGGGTTGTCCAGGGACAAACATAAAGATGCATGAAGTTTATCTTCCAGTGAGTCTTCTGACCCAGGAACTAAATGTTGCTTCCTTACTCTGCTAGAAGAGCTGAGCAATATGACTTTTATAAGAGATTTAAATGGTAACCATTCCTGGGATAATTTGATTTGATTTTATAGAAAAAAAGAGGATAATAATCAATAAAAGAAACAATAACTACTAGTAAAATTCAGCAATGTCAGGGAGATTTTAAGACTAGAGAAGAAGTCCCACTTCCCCCACAAACCACCACATCACTGCCTTACCTTGATGATGAAGCCAGGTTGCAGGACTAAAGGAATAATAAAAAAATATGAAATTTTCTGCAATTTATGACAGAGAACTCTATAATCTTTCAGTAGGTTACGGCAACCTAGCAAGATTGTCAAGGTATAACATTCATTGATGATCTTTGCCTGAATCAAGTATTAAATGGGGGACTGTAAGATGTTGATTTTTCTAATTTTATCATTCTCTCTGTAATAAATGAGTTCCTCATTCATTCTTTCTTGAGAAATGCTATGGGCTTGTGGGTTTCTTTTTTCATCAAATGCTTTATAGTCAATTACCATTATTATTCTTTTTGATGCTCAAATTGTGCCAAATTTGGCCAGCAGGAGACCCTTCCTATGTCCTTTTGACACAACCTCACTGATTTTTAAATGACTCATTTTTAAATGACTCACTGCTGCCCTGGCTGGTGGTGTTCAGTGGGTTGAGCTCTGGCCTGAAAACAAAGTTGCCGGACACGGTTGCTGGCTGAACACTGTGGATCTTCCTCTAGCTCAGGCGCTACCTGCTCGCTCACTTTCTGTGAAGCGCAAGCCGGCTACACCTCCTCCTTCCCTTCGTCTCTAGCTGCGTCGTTGCCACTCCGCCACCATGTTCGAAGCGCGCCTGGTCCAGGGCTCCATCCTGCAAAAGGTGCTGGAGGCACTTAAAGATCTCATCAATGAGGCCTGCTGGGACATCAGCTCGAGCGGCGTCAATCTGCAGAGCATGGACTCGTCCCACGTGTCTTTGGTGCAGCTCACCCTGCGCTCCAAGGGCTTCGACACATACCGCTGCGACCGCAACCTGGCCATGGGTGTGAATGTCACCAGCATGTCCAAAATACTAAAATGTGCTGGCAATGAAGACATCATCACCCTAAGGGCTGAAGATAATGCAGACACATTGGCACTAGTATTCGAAACCCCAAATCAAGAAAAGGTTCAGACTACGAATTGAAGTTAATGGATTTAGATGTTGAACAGCTTGGAATTCCAGAACAAGAGTATAGTTGTGGAGTAAAGATGCCTTCTGGCGAATTTGCACGTATATGCCAAGATCTCAGTCATATTGGAGATGCTGTTGTAATTTCCTGTGCAAAAGATGGAGTGAAATTTTCTGCAAGTGGGGAACTTGGAAATGGAAATATTAAGTTGTCGCAAACAAGTAATGTCAATAAAGAAGAGGAAGCTGTTAGCATACAGATGAATGAGCCAGTTCAGCTAACTTTTGCACTGAGGTATCTGAACTTCTTTACAAAAGCTACTCCATTCTCTCCTACGGTAACACTCAGTATGTCTGCAGATGTACCCCTTGTTGTAGAGTATAAAATCGCTGATATGGGACATTTAAAGTACTACCTGGCTCCCAAGATCGAGGATGAAGAAGGATCTTAGGCGTTTCCAAAGTCCAAGAAAATAAAACTAAGCTCTTTGAGAACTGCTTCTGAGATTCCAACATGCCCTTAAAAGTCTCTTGTATAACCAAATTTGTACCTGAGTACATATGTAGATAATGTTCTCTGTAAATGATCTACTTTTTTCTTCATTCTCTACAAAGGATAGTATCAAGTCAGATCTGGTCTTATTAACCTATAACTACTGCCGTATCTAGAAATACTCTTTAGGATTTTTATAACAAAGGGTTTTAACTATTAGTACAGTTTTAATAATTGTGTTTTCAATTTAAATAAAAGTTATTTGAATTTCAAACATCAGAAGACAGTGCCTTCATTTGCACCAAGTTGCAAGTATCCTAGCAAATTCACAGCTAATGCCATCTTGTTGTATAAATGTGTTTGGGTTTGTTTGTTTTTTCAGTCCAGAGCAGCCAGGTATAAACACATTAGAGCCATAAAAAGTAGTTCAAATGCAGTGGGTGATAAGACATTTTGGAGAATTCATTTGCCAAACCACAAATTCTATATATTTCATTATTTTGTCATTCTGTGAGTAAAAACCACCTCAAAGATTTTATAAGACTAGCTTGCCCTAGGGATCCTTTTACAAGAATCTTTGAAGTTTTACTAGGTCTGTGATAGAGCCCAAGGAGTATGTTTATGCAAAAAAAAAAAAGTAAAAAATTTCTTCAGTATAAATAGCCTTATTTGGGACTTAATCCCTTAAAAGATGAAGATGTCTTAAATCTCATGGATGGTGGATTCAACCAGGAAAGTGAAAAGGCCTAGTAGTTGTGAAATAAAGGCTGTTTAAAGGTTCCCAGTAATTGTACTACAAGGTCACAAGTTGGCATTTTACATACTGAGAATTGCTTTATTACAGTTCATTTTCCCATTGTATTTTGTGTTTGGTGGATTAAACAACTAGTTTCTTTGTTGTACCTGGACTGAGTTCTAGTTACTGTACTTGAGAAGTCACTGTATCCAGTGGGTAATTTAACCACCTGTGTGCCTGAGAGGAAGGAGATCTACAGCAAAGAGACCCGATGGGATTTTGGGGGTGATGAAAATATTTTATCTAGACTGGTGATGGTTCCAAGACTGCATTTGTTAAACCTCATCCAATTGTACTTTATTGTATGTAAGTTATACCTTAATAAATCTTACATTTAAAAAAGAAAAAAAAAAGTTGCCGGTTCAATTCCCAATCAGGGCATGTGCCTGGGTTGCAGGCCAGGTCCCTGTTTGGGTGCATATGAGAGGCAACTGATCAATGTTTCTCTGTAGAAATTATAAAAAGAAAAAGCTTTAAATAACTCACTGCTTTTCAGCACCACAGGATATTCCATGTTCACTTCTATTTTTCTAGTCCATATCTAGTCCCAGTTCCCTTTAGTGAAAAAAGTACTTAGAGACTAAGATATGGGCATGCCAATGTTACTGATTCAAATTTAACATCCTAGAGATTTGTCCTTCGCCTTTTTTAATTTTATACTTGTATCTCCTTTTCCCTACAGTGAAAATTCTATGATATTAATATATCTACTTATTTGCTGTATCCTATAGTAGAAGAAACAGTGTCAGAATTCCA
>VMDR010029075.1:0-12894 GCA_007922815.1 Macrotus californicus | reverse complement strand
TTCAGGTTCAAAATAAAGCCATTCTTCCTCAGGTGCATATTAATCATGCTAAGCTATTCTTTAAAAGCAATAAACAATGCACATATGGTGATTAGGAGAGAATTATTTTTCATAGGAAAATAAAGTCTAGCTCCATATGTTTTGGATTCATGCTCCCAAAAATAAACCCACAATTCTCCATTCCCTTACCAAAAAGGAAAAAAATAATCACCTGTTTTAAAGAATATCGAATCCTGACATCTCGGTTAATTTACATTTATAACTATCCAAATATATTTCCAGAACTAGTTAATATTTGAGAATATATATTTCAGATATTTTAAATAGAAAAAGCACATTTTATGTAAGATAAACAAGCCAGAACACCAAAAAGGTTGAATCTTGGGGAACCTATGGTTTTATGACATACAAGTAGACTTTGAAGTTAGAAAGCTTTCTCTTGTATCCAACATTTATTCTAAATTTATGCATGTAAAAATATCTGTAATGTCCACAAAATGCCCAGGTGTTTACAACATTTAATAAATGAAAATGTTTGCAGAACTTCAGGCCCTTGGGTAGGACATAAAATTCAGACATATTTCCAACCAAGAACTGAAGAACTTCTTTATAAGTAAACCGCTCATTTTGAAAATAAGTCGGATACACGCTATCCATGAATTTTAAAATGAGGCCGAATCTGTGGTCTCAAACCACAGCACACAGATAATTTTTTAATTATACCACATTCTATCAAGTCAGGTATATAGTTGCCTCATATGTAATGGTTTCTTTGGCCCTAAAATTTAATGACTAAATTTTTGTTTTAGTCTGTCAGAACATTCCTTCACAAACATTATCTCTCCCCTTCCAGATCAAATAACCACAAAACTATTGCAAATCCACAGTTTTAACTACACGATAAATGTTTTTATAACGTATCATTTTTGCAAGGCAATTATTTAGAAGATAAATAATATTTTAAATATTTATTTGAAAATGTTTAAATAATCATATATTTAGGTTTGATCTAACTAGTTTCATACTGAATTAATCTTTTATATTTTAAAGAAATGTTTTGCCAGATTGTCAAATTGCCACAATTGTACACAGGTTAGTATTTCTGAGGATTAGTTCTGTATCTTGATTAAGGTAGCCTGTTTTGAATAAATAAGTCTTAGCATTTTTACATTATGCTTGAATTAAATACATCTAGAAATAGAGCATGTTTTCATTCAATCATCAGTAAACATTCATTTGCATATGTTGTTTTTACGGGTTGGTTGCCAAACATGTAGTTAAATGATACATAGATACTCATCCAGGAATTAAAGTTTCCTACAGGGTGGTCTTGATATGAGTTGAAGCCAGAAAATTAACGCTTAGTTTCCAAAACACCTAACGCACACAGAAGTAATTAATTCTATAGCTGTGTGGGCTTTCAATTCTGTGAATTTATAATGTCTTCCACATTTTATTAATTGTTTACATGGTTAAGGTATTGTAGTTTCTCACATCATTTACGTAGGGTTGAGATACAAATGAGTTAATTTAATTGATGTAATCATTAATTATTGAATCATCTCAGTTGTGACCGTTCTGTTTATGAGGTCATTTCAGGATGCCAACTGGTTTCCATTATTTTATAATTAAGTCCCATTTCTGCACACCCTCTAGTCCATGAGCTCACCCTTCCAATTCCATTGAAGGAAAACATATTAGCAAATTACACACTGCAGCTGATTCAGGTATTATAAGAAATTGACATTTACTAAGGAAAAGCTCTAGTGGGTACTAAAAAATAACATTTGAAGTCACAGTGATTAAATGAGGCTATTTTCTAAAAAATGAATAAGTGTGAATCGACCAGACAATTCCAACAGACACAACTGCCAGCCGTCATGAGAAATCCACACGAGAGATTCCTGTTGCCAAGTGCCCAGGGATCTCTATCCCAATCTCTCTCCACTGACACCAGCTCCAGCCCTTGTGCAGAGCTGGGGACATTCAATGGCCCATCCGCAGAGTCTGGGAGACTCAAACACACTCCTAGATGCAGGGCTGGCTACACAAAAGAGGTCAGGTGACACAGCCCCCGTAACTGTGGCCAGGGGCAGGGAATGTTGCAGATAGAATCCATCTGATTCAGACACGATTCCGTCATTCCATCATGACTACAGACCGACTGCAGATATTTAGGAAAGGCCAGCGATTGGTAAGGAAACTCAGCAAATGCCGTCTGCTAATAGGTGCTGCTGTTTCTAGGGAATTTATACCTAGCAATAAAATTGTATTCAGCTGAAGAAGTATGACATGTGAAGTACAAGAGATAAGGTGTAATTAATATGTAGTCTCTCCTAGTTGTTTCATAATTAGTTATATTTAGCACAATAATTACAATGAATTATGAATAAATTAAATATAAATGGAATAGAATTATAATTAATCATAGAATTATGATTCTATTTCATATGATTTAATGAATTAAACCACAGTTATTTACATCTACATAGTAACTAAGAGTAAATATGACAAAGGAAGCTTGAAAAGGCAGCACAACCTAAGTAAACAATATACATTTTTGGTGAAACTTAGCAATACACATAGAAATATAATTTTGCTCATGACACCACAAAAAATAAAGGTCGCTATCTGAGGCGATAGATGTGTGGTTGTGGTGATCATTTTCTAATATTCCTTAAGTCCTCACTTGACATCATTGGTAGGTTCTTGGAAACTATGACTTGAAGTGAAACAAACTATAAAGAAATCAATTTTCCCACAGACTAATCCAATGTAAGCAAGAATTCAGTTCCTACAGCATATTTCTGGTCACAAAATATCACCAAACTTATGAATAAAGACCCAAAACACTTTTAATATTCAACAGTGAAATAAATGTGAGCAATACATACATCGAGGAAAGACGAATATAAACAAGTAAGAGCAATATTTTCCAGCCGGGTTGGTACCAGTTCAAGGTTACAGACTGAGCATATGAATTTATCTCCTCACTCTCCCCAGATCCCATCAAAATAGGAATATGCCAGTTGAAAGGGAAGGGTCAAACACAGCAGTGAGAAGAACATGAGGGAGTGTGTCAATGGATGAACCATTTCAACGCAGTTCTAGAAGGTACAAGGCAAGTGGAGGGGTGAAGCAGACTAGGAAAAGACAAAACCCAGAATAAAGATGAAGAGGCTGCAGCTCAAGAGGGAGCTATTCTGCCTTTCAGAACTTAGGAGGGGTTGGGTTGCAGACTCAAGGATGCCAGGTGTGATGGGCAGCGGAGTACAGCATGGGACTGAGAATAGAAGCATTTATTGAAGTCTGCTGCTGATTTCCCCATCTTTATATTCGGAATACATAGCCAGGTGTTACCCTCTAGGCAAAAGAAAAAAAGTAGAAGAAAGGGTTTTTTTGTGTGTGTTTTCTGAATAAATTTAACACACTGTCTAGCATAAACAAAAGAAGTAACTGTTGCTATTGGAGCAGGAAGAAAAACACATTCTGAGAGTCAGGGGTTCCGCAGGGTAGCTGAGAGCCGAGAAGGCGGCCTGGGTGTGGTCCTAGAAACAAAGGGTGGTGGGCAGAGTTCAACAGCCTTGATATAAGAACGGTAGAGGTAGTTAGGGTCACTACTCATAATGAAGGGCAAACATGGAAAATCATTGAAATGAACTCCTGCCAGCTACTTTGTGAGGGTACAGACTGTATGAAACTATGAATCCCCCACTGACTTGATGATGGGGCCTGTTAGATCCAATGGTTTTAAAGAAGTTGAGTTAGTTTTCAAAACCCTTCACACACACACATAAGATGTTGTTAGACTTCTGCTTCTAGCCAAGATGGAATAACAGGGACCAATTTCACCATACCACCTGAAAAAACTGAACCATCATTATAATATTATAACAATGAGAACTAAAAAGCTGGACAAGGTTTTTAGGCATTGTGCATCAACTAACAAAGCAGAGGATGTTGATCCCTGAGAGAGGGAAAACATACAAAGTGAACCTTCTAATTGGCCGAGCTTACAGCCCAGATATTCCAGGCTGCAGTACAGGGCAGGCGGACCCAAACCAAACGAGGCAGTGACCTTGAGTTGAGAAGAGATACATGACGTCTAGAAATGCCAAGAACTGAAGTTCAAAACACAGAGTCCTGAGAGAAGGCAGCCGCACAGAAAAAGAGCAGAGGAGACCAACAGAGGATCCCCTTTGAGTTTTCAGCTGGGTAGTTAGAAGCACATCTCACTGTAAAGGAACCACCCGAGGTTCAGGAAAACAACCACCTGAAAGGAGTAGATACTCAGAGCTCAGACAGGTGCAAGGACATTTCACGTTCCAAACAGCCAGAGGGGAAAACCTAATAAATCAAGGAAAATTGGGTAGAGCACCTGTACTATGGCATTGCCTCGGTAGCGGAGAAAATTAGCCTTAAAGATGATCCTGGTTTCACCTGACAAGGTTCAACAGCAGGCTTGAAGAGATCAAGCTGTTACTAAGGCGTTCAACTGCACTTCAGAGCAGACCTCACGAATATTTATAGGAATATCATATTATGCATCTAACAAGATGAAAATCACAACCTTTGGAGTTTAACCAAAATGATCAAGCATGCAAAGAAGTAGGATAATATAAACTACAATAAAGAGAAAAAAAGTCAATGAATAAACACAGTCCCAGAACTGGCATAGATAATAGAATTGTCAGACAAGGACATTAATACAATGATTTTAACTATATTCTACATATTCAGGGATGTAGCAGAAAGATTGAGCAGGTAAATACGGACTTGAAGACACTTTTAAAAGACCCAAATCTAACTCTTTGAGATAAAAGGAAAGCATGCTTGAAGTTTAAAAAATATAGGTGGAATAGGTTAAACAGATTAGACATTGGAGAATTAAATGTGATGAGCCACTGGGGGCGGGGGGAGGGCAGGCACATTATATACAAAGGAACAAAATAAAAGTGAGAGCAAGTTCTCATAGGAAAAAAAATAATTAAGACAGTGGAGCAGTATCTTTAAAGTACTGAGGGAAAAAAATCCCTCTAAACCTAAAATTATATATCTAGCAAATATGTCTCTCAAAAACCAAAAGCAAGGGGTGGTCCTTTCCAAAGACCCCACAAGATGGTGGAAGTAGAGCAGAAAAAAGAAGCAGACCTTCTGCAAGCTCATCCACCCCAGCATGGATCTCCACCAGCTGCTCGATGTGCCTATGAGCAGCTGATGCAACTGTACAGCACACGGCAGTGGTGGCAGCTGAACCCGGGCCTATGGAGGAAGCATAGTGTCTGAGTGTCTGTGCGTCTCTGCTGAGTGTCTATGCACCCAAGAAAAAGGCTCCCCATGCCGCCATGGACAAGCTCAAGGTGGTGAAGACACACCTGTGGGACATGATCGTCCTGTAGGAGATGGTGGGCGTCTACAACAGCAAGACCTTTCTTTGACCTGGTGGAAATCAAGCCTGGGATAATTGGCTACTACTGGGTGAGTTCTCCATCACCTACAAGCCAGTGAAGTACAGGATTGAGGAGCATCTCTCCTCAACTCCTTGTTCTGTTTGTGTTCCCCTCCCTATATCCATAAAAGTACAGATTTCTCTTTAAAAAAAGGCAAAATGAAAACTTTTTCACACATACCAAAGCTGAAAATAAAATCATCAGACTTAGACACTTACTATAAGAACTGAAAACACATGTTCTTCAGTAAAATTCTATACTAAGGCATGAAGAGCACCAGAAATGGTAAATGTGTGTGTAAATATACAAGACTTTTATTTTTAAATCTTTCTAAAGAAAAAATAACAACAATATACATTGAGGTTTAGAACATATGTTGAAGCATATGTACAAAGTCTGGGAAATGAAAGTATACTGTTAAGTTTTTTATATTAGACATGAAGTGGTATATTATTAACTGAAGCTGTACTATGATAGCCTAAAGATACTCAAAACTCTAATGCGAGCACGCACAAAAAAGAAAAACTCATAGCCAATAAGGCAATAACAGAGAAGAATAATGTAAATGAAATGAAAATAAATGAAATGGAATAAACGAAAATAATCTAAAAGATGAGAAAAAGAATGAAAAGGGAATAAATAATAAATGGAACAAATAAAAAACAATAAGGTGATGGATTTTAAACCCAACTGGATCAGTAATCACATCAAATATAAAGGGTCTAAATACCTCAATTAAAAGCTATAAATTATCATATTGACAAAAATAAGCAAAACTCAATTATATGTGGCCTACAATAAATAGACTTTAAATACAAAGACAGAAATAAAATAATTGAAAAATCTGCGAACACTAATCAGAAGAAAGGGTGGTTGCATTAATAACAAAGTAGATTTTGAACAAAGATTATTACCAAGGATGAGGAACATTTTATAAAAACAAAAGAGGCAATTAATTCATCAGGAAGACGTGACCACCCTAAATGCTCATGCACCAGTTAATAGAGCTTGAATATACATGGAACAAAGGCTGGTGGAACTGCAAAGAAACAGAAAAAGCCGTATGATAGTCAGAGATGTCAATACCCCCATTTCTCAGTAACTGATAGAACATGTAGACAGAAAGCCAACAAGGAGACAGAAGGATAAACCCTGTCTACCAAATGGACCTATTCAACATTTATGGAACGCTCCACACAACAACAGCAAAATGTGCATTCTTCCCATTGCACACAGAACGTGTACCAAGACTGCTCACTGTCCTGCCCATAAAAACTCTCCAAACATTTTTAAAAAATCAATTCATACACATTACACTTACTCAACAATGGAATTGAATGAGCAGCAACAACAGAAAGGTCTCCCCCCAAAACCCTGAGTATTTAGAAACTATATAAAACACTTTAAATAACCTGCAAGTCAAAGAAGAACTTTTGAACAGAATGAAACTGAAAACACATTTCCAAATTTGTCAGACCTGGCTAAAGCAGTACTGAGAAAAGTTGCAGTTCTGAACGCCTACATTAGAAAACGAGAGGGAGCGCCCTCA
This sequence comes from Macrotus californicus, assembly GCA_007922815.1. Lineage (NCBI taxonomy): Eukaryota > Metazoa > Chordata > Mammalia > Chiroptera > Phyllostomidae > Macrotus > Macrotus californicus. Next base: position 5,895 of record VMDR010029075.1, on the reverse strand, counting down.
AAGGTCCCCTGGATCTGCCTCTCGCTCCAACAGTGTTTGGATAGAACAGACCCAGGGACCTTCTTCCAGCTTCCCACAGCCCTTCAACTTCTTGTCCAGTCACTACCGAAGGAACCACCTCAGCCATCCTCAGCCTCCGAGAAAAGCCAACACCAGTTTTTGACCCTAATTCCTTATTGCCAACTAACCATGAGCTCCCAAATTCATCAGAATTATTCCACAGACAGGAAGGCCACCATCGACCGCCTGGCCACCCTGCCTCTGCAGGCCTCTGACACCTACCTTTCTCTGGGCTTCTATTTCCACCGTGATGATGTGGATCTGCAGGGCAAGCACCACGTCTTCCTCGAGTTGGCCCAGGAGAAGGGCGAAAGCCCCAGCATCTCCTGACGGTGCAAAACCAGTGCGGGGGCTGCATTCTCTTCCAGGACATCCAGAAGCCTTCCCATGATGAGTGGGATCAAACTCAGGGTGCCAGGGAAGCCGCCTTGGCCTTGGAGAAGCACCTGAACCAGGCCCTTTTTGGTCTGCAGGCCCTGGGTTCTACCCGCAGACCCTCAGCCCTGTGACTTCCTGGAGAACCACTTCCTGGGTAAGGAGGTGAAACTCATCAAGAAGATAAGTGACCAGCTGATCCACCTCTACAGATTAGCAGCCCCAAGCTGGGCTGGGCGAGAATCTCTCCAAAAGGCTCACCCTCAAGCATGCCTAGGGGCCTTTGGAGCCCAGAGGCTTTGAGGGGCCACTCTCCATCCCCCCCCTCCCAGGTCTGGCTTCTGCCTGAGCCTCTCCGTGCAACCTCTAGGTAGCCTCTTAACCACCCTCTTGGAGTCCTCGCCAGTGCATTGGACCAAATGGAAACAACAAGGTTTTTTGTAGGAAAGAAAGAAAGAGAAAAAAGAAAGAAGAAAGGAGAAAGAAAATGAGAGAGGTCCCACATGATTTACTTTAGTTTCCATCTTAAGAAACTAGCAAAACCAGAGCAAATTATACCCGAAATAAACAGGAGAGAGTAAATAATAAAGATCAGAGGGGAAATCAATGAAATAAAACACAAAAACAATGGACACAATCCATGAAATAGAGAGCTAGCTTTTTCTTTGAGAAAATCCATTAAACTGATAAACTTCTAGCCACACTGATCAGGAAATAAAACAGAAGGCACACATTAGCAATTATCATTACTACAAGTTATATAAATGAAAAGGATCACAAGGAAACATTATGAACAACTTTATGCCCACAGCTGAAATGGACAGAATCCTAAAAAATATATAGCTGTCCATTCTCCAGAGAACTGTTCTGGACACCTGGGGGTTTATGTCTCCCCAGGAAGCAACACAATGGTAACTGTTACATGGGCTGGGAACATCAGTTCACCCCACCTCGCTCTTGCTACAGGTGAGCACAATTCTGTGGTGCAATTTAGGCTCTAGAGGCCCCGTGGGATCAGGCTGAACTGAAGCCAGGCACGGGCCTCCTTCCTTAGCTTCGTCCTTACTTAGCCTTCCTTTCCTGCTTCTTAGGGCACTCCTTTAATAAATGACTTGCCTAAGTTTCCCTGTTTGGGGCTCTGCTTAACAACCTGACCTAAGACAGGGCACCGGAGGGAGGCTCGAAGGCAAGAATGAGAGAGAGGCCTGAATTCTTGCCTTTATCTTGCTTTCCCGCCTGCGCCACCCTGGCAGGGAGCCCTTGTCTTGAGTTATGGATTAAATTGCTTCGCCCCCATCAAAAAAAAGTGGTAAATTTCTAACCCCTAGCACCTGTGACTGTGACCTTATTTGAAAATAAGGTCTTTGCAGATGATCAAGTTAAGATGAGGTGTATCTTAATCCACTGTGACTGGTGTCCTTATAACAAAGGGATGTGTGGACAGAGACAGACATGCGCAGAGGGAACACGAGGGACAGACCCTGAGAACACCATCTACTAAACAAGGAATGGAACCCCTGAGGCTGCCCCAACCAGCAGGTTCTCCCTCATATCCCTCAGAAGAAACCAACCCTGCCCACCCTTGGGTCTCAGACTTCTAGCTTCCAAAACTGCAAGAGAATACATTTCTGTTGCTTTAAGCCACCTAGTGTGTGGTGCTTTGTTAGGGCAGCCCTAGGACACTAATACCTCCTGACAGTGGCAGTTGGCTCCAGTCTCGAGTTTTCTTCAGGTGCTTCCATAATTAACTCATTTCACCAACTGGGGAGTCTCCATGCCGGTGGGGCAGCAGCCCCATCTCCTTGGTCCCACTAGGGCTCCCCAATCAGCTTCTCTGCTATCATCCTGACCTGCCTTGTTCCCCAGTTCCCAGGTGGAGCCGCTCTGGGCGGTTACTTGTGTACTCCAGTGCTCCCCATTCAGCCAATTCCTTACATATAATTCATTCTGTGGAAATAGGAACTAACTAGTAGAGTTTCTTTGTCTCTGGCAAGACCCCTGAGCGACCACCATTTCATTCATAGTAAAAGCCAACGTCCACAACATAGCTTACCAGAGTCTCTGCTCTCCAGGCCTCTGGCTCCTTCTCTACCCTCCTTTCTTGTCACTTCCTCTGTCACCCACTCTGCTCTAGCCACCTGGGTCTCTTTGCGAATCCTCCAACATACCAAGCGTGCTTGCTTCAGAGTTTTTGACTTGCTGTTTTTCGTGCTTGCCAACATCCGCAAGCATGTGACCTGCTGCTTAAAGTTTCCCCTGATTTCCATGCCCTGATCTGTGCCCACCCCTCTGTAAACACCTTTCCTGACGATGTACAGTCATGTGCTGCGTGATGACGTTTCAGTTCATGACAGGCCACGTGTACGGCGGTGGCCCAGTAATAATATAAGGGAGCTGAACAATTCCTCTTGCCTAGTGATGCCATAGCCATGGTAACATCACAACATCTGTCATAGCACCAGGTATTTATTTACTCATGTGCTGTTGTGATGCTGGTGTAAACCTACTGTGCTGCCAGTTGTACAAAAGCACAACATGTACAGTCACGCACGGCCCATATTACTTGATGATGACAATAAATGACTGTGCTACTGCTTTATGTATTTACTCTGATATAATATTTATTGTTAGAGTATACTCTTTCTACTTACACAGATGTTTTCTGTAAAGCAGTATGCCCTGTGATGCCAGAAGCTACCTTCCATATCTGGTGTTCCCCGAGGATCTTGTTTGCATCCTTCTCTCTCATGCTTGATGTAGTCTTGTGTTGTTCTGTGCAGCGATGTGCTGCCCAGGCATGTGCACTCAGGCAATGGGCTAGACTGCAGAGCCCCGGTGTGTAGTGGGCTACAGCATCTGTTTGTGTATGTGTGCTCTGTCGTCCGCATGACACGTTTCTGAGAACACGTCCCCAGTGTACCTACTGTGGAAGTGTAAAACTGTGTGCAGGACTCCCGCACAACCCCGTGCTCTCCTTCCCATGAACCCTCGTCTTTGTCTTCTGGCAGATGGTTTTCTCCCCCAAAAGCACGTGAGCTCCGTGAGACAAGTTTTGTTCCCTGCTGTGTCCGCAGTGCCCAGAGCAGGGTCTGGCATACAGCAGAAGCCCACTTTTGAAAAAAAGACCGAGTGAATAAGTAGAAAAATCCCTACCAGCGGCCCTACCACTGTGTCACTGTATTCGAATTATAACCAATCTCTAGTTTTTAAAAGATGTGTATTTATTCTTTGGCTGTGTTGCTGCCCTTCCTCTGTGGAATCACACTTGATAGCAATGTCTCCTGAAATTCCCTAGTGATAATGTGCATTGTCTTCCTTTCTGTTTAATAATTTAAAATTGTATAATGTAAATGTTTCCTGCATTGTCAACCTCTAAAAAGTGTCACGCCAAACAAGACTGGCCAGTCAGCAGCATTTGTTGAGGTTGCCCTTGTGTGATGAGACTGAACGAGACTCTTTTCTGGGGTCCCCAGAGAAGGAATGTCATTCCTGTCCTGGTGGAACTTACCATGTCATGGATATTCAACTCCCGCATCTGAAAAAAATCTCAGGGTTGTCAACAACACACAAATGAAAATAATGAAAATGAACTACATACGTGCTGGTTAGATGAGACACAATGCCTGATGGGCCATTGGAGCTGGAATAATTCCTAGGAGCTGAGTGAAAAGCTGGGATTTAAAGATCTATGAGGATAAGGTAGGAAAGAAGAAAGCGTAATTGCAAAAGGAAACGACAGCTACGTGAGCATAACGTCATTGGGTACCTGGTCTCTAAACTGCACTACGAATCTGGCCGGTAGGTAGCCTTCCTCTTATTTACCCGACTGTATTCTGTGCTTTCCCTTTAATGTGTCACATTCTATTTTGAATTCAAATGGCTCTGTACCTTCGATGACAGGGTGGAGTCACTTCATAAACTCCTTCCAACTGATCCTCGGGTCTCAGCTGAAACGTCGTTTTCACAGAGGCTTTTTCCAGTTACTTAATCTGAAATGAGTGTGTCTTGTTATTCTCTATCTTGGTATTTCTTTCATAGCTTTTACCACAATTTTTACCATAAATTTGTGACTTGATCATCTGTCTTCCTTGCTAGTTTATTAACTTACTAGAAGCAGGGTGCTTGTATTTTTTTCTTTACTGTATACAGATTACTTAGCACAGTGCCTGACACTTAATATATATTTGTAGAAACAGAATGAAATAGTGCGTACTTCCATGAAGTCCGGAAATCCATATGTAACACTGACTGCAATACTGAAAATAATTTTATTAAACATTTACCAATTTAAGTTGGGCTAACTCCTGATACATAGAGATATGTATGAACATAACTACAAGTACATACCTATATAAATATATACATACATAATTCATATACATGGCAATATCTGGAGCTTTACCTATTCAATTTCAATGGTGTCAAACATTTCATCTTTTATAATAAACCTAAATTATTCATGAGAATCTTTCATCTATCTGAGATAAGGAATATAATCCTGGACAGGACAGGTGTATAGGGGTGTGATGGGCCTAGTTGGCGCTAGCCCACACAGGGTGCCTTGGTGCAGACCAGAAGAAGGAGCCACGCTGTCTGGGGTAGACAGGGCCAGGCAGCGATGCACCGTGCTTGGTGAGTGGAGCTCCAGCTGGACTTTGCTCCCATCCGCTGCCTCAGCCAGGTGCCCTGGTTCAGGGCACTGCCCTCGTGTAGGTGGCTGTCCTAGATGCGGCTGCTCTGTGCTGGTGCGAGCAGGACACGGGGACCCGGTCACCCTTGTGCAGCCCCATTCCTTGCTTTAAAAAAAGACTGATTTGTCTGGATGAGTTTGGGCTTGTAGGGGTCCCTTCTTCTTCTCTGAAGAGGGAGACATCCCCAGCAAACAAGATCACTTTTCCACGCTGCAGTGCGCAGGTGGTGTGCCGTCCAAGTGAGCTTTCAAGGTATAATTTTAGGAAATAACCCAGCGTTGATTCTTGACTCCTAGAAAGTTATGCTGTCAATCTGGCTGTAGTTGAGCTTTGCAATTTCCCTCTGTCAAAAAAAAAAAAAGTCAGAAGTTAGTTCACATGTGTGACACTGCTTAGTGACTATTTGGAGATTCTATCAGGGGCATTGAGAATAAGCTCAGCTGTCTCATCAGTGACCCGGTTTATTGACTGCCAGGACTGGACTGTCTCATGTCTGCAATCCTTTAACTCTTTCAGTACGAGCGCTCTTTCCGCCGAGACACTCCCGCTGTACGAGGTGCTGCGCCGAATACGCGCACATAGCACATGGTCAGTCCTCCTTTGTGTGAAGACTTTCCTAACCTTATATAAGATCTATGCTTAATAAAACAATGCTTTTTTCCAAGTGTTGTTTGTAACTTTAATATTAAGAGATAGTTATATAAAATTCTATCAATTATATAAGTAAAATTTATAAAAATTATATACAGATGGATGCCGGATATATCCG
>VMDR010029074.1:0-12886 GCA_007922815.1 Macrotus californicus | reverse complement strand
ACCCTTCATCCTTTCATTTAACAACTCTTCACTGAGCATTTATTACATACCTCGTCCCGGAAACAAAGGGCTCTGATAAGACATGCAGCACAGAAGGAAACCAGGTATTAAGTAAATAAGGTGAATTAATACACATTTGCATACTGTTACAAGTGAACAAGAACAAGTTGCTATGAGAAAGAATACCAGAAAGTACCTAGTTTTGTTAGGAGGATCAGAGAAGTTATCTTTGGCCTTAACATTTAAGTCAAGATGAGAAGGATGATAGGAATTAGTCCACCTAAATTAGAAAAGAAAAGAACATTCCAGGCAAAGAACAGTGGGCCTAAAGGCTCAGAGATGGAAAAGGTTACTATTCAAGGTTTTTACCTGCTCAATTACAAATAAATTCAGCCCTGTCTTAGTGACACCACACAGGAAATACAATTCTATAGCTTTCATTCTCTCTACTCAAAGCATCAAGTAATAAATAATCCCTCACTCTCTCAACTGCTCTGGCTAGACGGATGCTCTAGCCTTCATGGCCCTTCAGTGCAGAGGCCTTCAAGGTAATGATGACATGCTATAAAGGAAAGCTACACTGGCCTTGAGAATAATAAAACAAAACACTCATACATACAACTGCCCATCATTCCGGGTATAAAAGCTGACTGATTTGATGGTAGCCACCACTACCACCATACAGAGAGTCACGGGGACAAAGAGCATGATCACATGTTTGGCGCCATATTTCAGTGTCAGCTCCTCATCTTCTTCTTCATCTTGTTCCACCACCTGCAGTGCGTTACCCTGGGGTCCTCCATTAGACAACGGCTCAGGGTTGCCCCGCCTCCGCCTTTCGCTGCTGTGCTCATGCCGGTCTTTACCATCATTCTAAAAGCACAAGAAAACTTTTTCAGTAAGTCGGACTCTCAGTAGAATCAAGGTATTTTATATCAAAAACATAAAATGTAGCAATCTGAGATTAACAACAGACTTATTACTTGAGTTCTAAAAATTGGAGGTAAGAAAGAACCAATTTATAATGCGTGTGCAGGTAAGAAGTCCAGATTATTTACCAGATTCACTGCAGTAACCCAGACCCTCCCTTTCCCCTGGGTCTCTCCTGCCATCCCCTACCTGATACAATTACACTCATCCTTTGAGGTTTGGCTTAAAACTGACACCTGCATGAAAACCTGACCTGCTGCAGCTTCAAGCAGAGTGATCTCAGCTTTTCCAAAGTTGTGAAGTGCTTTCTACCTGTGGTTTTATACCAGTTACACAAAGAACTATCTCCCCTTCATTACCAACAAGATTTAAAATCCTACAGTGATGTACAAGGGATCTCTTTGTAATTATTTCTTACAACTGCACGTAAACCTACAATTATCTCAAGTATTCAATTTAAAAACATCTTTACGTGAGAATTAGGCCTGAAGCGATTGCGACATCCCCGCGCCATCCCCCCGCACCCTGTATGCAGTCAGCAGGCAGTAACACTTGATGAGTGATGGCATGGAAGGGATCCTTCTTAGAGTGTACTTTCCTCAGACTCTTAATCCAAACACCACTTTATCACCTTTATCCTTATCCTGGATTTCTCCTTTCCTACTCTTCAAGTTCAATTTCCTTTTTGGTATCACTGTTCCTATCTAAAACTCAGTGTTTGGAAAGGGTAAAATGAACCCTAAGAGAACAAACAATAACAATAACAGACAACCAGAAGGATGTCAGGTACCCCTCTTCCTCCTCACTGACAACAGGCCGATGGTCACTGCTGGGAAGATATAATCAGCGTGGTTAAGGAAGGGTTCTCTTAGGAAGACCATGTGAGAACATGCCATTCTTCTACCTCATTTTTGGCTACAGATACAACTCAGAATATTACTATAGAGTATTACTATTATTCATTAAAAATACATTACACACTTAATAATAGCTCAAAGTTATTACAATGGCCCTGGCTGGTGTGGCTCAGTGGATTGAGTGCCAGGCTGCAAACCAAAGGGTCACCGCTTCAATTCCCAGTCAGGGCACATTCCTGGGTTGTAGGCCCAGCCCCCAATAGGGGGCGGGGGTTGTGAGAGGCAACCACACACTGATGTTTCTTTCCTCCTTTCTCTCTCCCTTACCCTCTCTCTAAAAATAAATAAATGAATCTTTTAAAAAAAAGTTATTACAGTGTATCAAGGACTGACACGTGCTTTACATGTAATTCTCACAGCCACCCCATCATCACCACTTTACAGGTAAGGAAACAGCAACAGCTAGTGTCACCGAGTGGGTTTGAACCCAAGTGTGCCTGACCACAGAGATCAAGTTCATAGCCACCTCAATTTTCGGTCCACAACACAAGATGAGAGCTCTGCAGACGGTGAGCTGAGTTCTCTTTTAACTTTACTTTGAACATACTCACACCGCAGGAAATCACCAAAATTCTACATTCCAGGCACTCTTCTGTGGCAATACAGAAAATAATACAATCTAGATGTGTCCTTAAGAAGTTCGTAAGTTAATCCTGACTGGTGTGGCTCAGCTGCTTGAGTGTCATCCAACAAAGCAAAAGGTCGCCAGTTTGATTCCCACTCAGGGCACATGCCTGGGTTGCAGGCTAGTCGCTGGATGGGGCACACGTGCAAGGCAACTGATCGATGTTTCTCTCACACATCCATGTTTCTCTCCCCCTCTTTCTCCCTCCCTTCCTCTTCCTCTAAAAATAAACAAATAAAATCTTAAAAAAAGAATTTCATAAATTAGTTTTAATATAGAATAAATATTATATTAGAGACATCAACAGGACTACCGGACTACAATTTTGTGCGGTCAAGACAGGCAACATAAAAGATAGGATTCTTGAGCAGAACCTTCAAGAGGGACTGTAAGGTAATGGGCTCCAGGCAGAGATGATGGGAACTGTGACACAGACACGTGCAAGTGGCATGGAGCAAACCAGTGACTACGCCCGAGGGGGCCAGGGGACAGGGCTGTGAGGGCTGGTGGAAGAAAAGGGTAGGAACAGGTCGTGAAGGACCTTCCTGTTGCTGAGAGAACAAGGGACTTGAGACTTTGTTCTGTAGGCAATAAGAAGTCATGAAGCATGTCAAGTCTGAAGAAGGGGCACGTCAGATTATGTTTCATTTGTGAGAAACTTGATGGAGTGGGGATGGACAACAGGAGATGTATAAGACATATTTCAGAAGCCGAAGTGACAGGGCTTTGTGAGTGGTCAGGAAGGAGGCAAGGACGACTCTGGAGGTTTCCAGCACGAGAGACTGGGAAGGTGGTGCTGATGCTGACAGAGACTGGGAACACAGGTCACGAGCACGCTGGAGGAGAGGAGAGATGTTTGAGTTCGGGAGATAGGAAAATGCGAAGTACCTGCAACCAGGCAAGGAAGTGCAAAGGCAGCTAATAAGAATTTCAAGGTCAGAAGAGAGCTGGGGGAAGTCATTAGTTTGTACAGCTATGGAAGTGGATGAAATCTCAGAGAGAGAGAGAGAGCAGATGGAAAATAAGAGCAGTATGAACTTGTTGGTCAGGAATGCAATGCACCAACTGTAGAAGGAGAACTACTGAGATGACAGATCTAAAGTAGGTGACAGGAGAAGATCCAGCAAAAGAGATCAGGGGCACAGGGAAGAGAATCCAGAAATCAATGGACACTGGGCCAAAGGCAGAGCGCATTTCAAGAAGGAGTCATCAACGGTCAGGCAGGACAAGAGCCGGAAGCCACTGAGTCTACCAGCCTCTTCATACGAGTAAAAGAGTGAAAAGGGAAGTCAGATCATAAATCATAACAGACCGAGGAATGAATGAGAACTGAGAAATTAAAGGCAATAATTCTTTGGTGGAAAAAATATAACAGAAAAGATTTAAATTTGAAATAAATATTTTAGGGACGATAGAGACTTGAATATACCTGTCAGGTCAAAGTACAGACTTAGGGTTCAGGAAGAGATTGACAATACAAGACAGGGAGATGGTGACTGATGGATAGCGTAGGGGACAAGCAGAGGGGAGGAAGAGAAGAGTTGGCCTTAGAAAGGCACTGGAGCCCTCTACCTCACCCTGGAGGTCAGGAAGTCACTCTCTGAATTCATGGAGAAAATATTTATGAAGACTCGAACTCTACGAAGAAATGGAAAGGAAACAATTCCAAAGCACATAAGGTAGATATATATACACCACTTACCAGGAAAGAAAATTTTTGCTGAATACAAGCCACTGGAGTGGCCAAAGTTCAGGGGGAAAGAAACGGCTAAGAGGAAGGGGGATCCAGAGGGCAGAGACATGGTGTGACAGACAGCAGCGGGACAGGCGAGTAGAGGGTAGTCACACTTCAATTTTCTAAGCCACGCACTGAGGATGTTGTTTGTGACTCATGTTTGGCAGTGCAATTATGACCAACTTGATGGGCCAATTAATGCACAAAGTAAACTAAAATACAAGGAATAGTAACTCTCTTTATATGGTACTTGACAACTTGCAAAGCATTGTCATGTATCTCAATCACGCTTTTCAAATGTTGAGACGTGTTGGTAGGAACTTGTCCGAAATCTCACACCAGAAAACAGCTGAGGCAAGAGTCAAATGCAAGTTTCTTACTTCAAAACTTGTATTCTTTCTACGGCATACAGCTGTCCCATCAGGCCACACGAAAGATTTAAATGAGTAAGTCTAGCATGAAAGAGGCAATCATAACATGCTCAATGATGTTAACTCAACTGGCTGCTCTGGTTTGCAAGGAACATTAGCCGACCCCACCCTGTCCCACCCTCGAAGCTAATGTGGGAAACTAGAGCACTGTGCGTCTCTCTCTCTCTCTCTCTCTCTCTCTCTCTCTCTCTCTCACACACACACACACACACACACACACACACAGAGTTCCTCTTTATAGTACTTTGAATACTATTTTTCACACTATGTTTTAATGTCTTTTTTAAAAGTACAATTTATTTATTTACTTATTTATCCTCACTTGAGGACATGCCCACTGACTTCCCCAGAGAGAGGAAGGGAAGGAGAGAGAGAGGAAGAGAAACAGGGATGTGAGAGAGAAACACTGATTGGTGGCCTCAGGCTCGAACCCTGACTGCGGACAGAACCCACAACCTAGGCTTGTGCTCTGTCTGACCAGGAATCGAACGACCCTTTGGTCCATGGGACGATGCTCCAACCAAGTGAGCCACACTGGCCAGAGCACAATTTATTTATTTAAGCAGGTAAAACATTCACATGATTCTAAAATCTGAGCATAAAAGAGGTGAACAGTAGAAAGGCTCTCACTTAACTATCTACTTAGTTTTCTAATCTTCCAGTTACCACTGCCATTGTTCTCTGCCACTTCTATCCATCTCTTCATGGACATACAAGCAAATACAAATACGTATTCTCATTCCCCTATAAACGCACTGTCCTGCACTTTGCTTCCTTTGCTTTACTGTGTATCTTAAAGATTTTTAAAATACATCAGTACACAAAGCCCATCCTTATTCTTACACATTTTTTTTTTTCCAGATGTAGTCCCCTATTCAATCTGGGCTGCCACAACACAGACAGACAGAAAGCGCAGGGATTTTTTTCTTTCGCATCCTGACAAATTTCTTTAATCAGCCATATAGCCAGAGTATGATATCTCATTAATTTATTAGGCCAGTTCCCTAATAGGTGATGTTTAACTTGCTCTGAACTTCTTGCCATTACAAACACTGCTGCAGTCGGAATGCCCCCTATTAAGGTATACATGTGTGGGAGCGTATTTGTAGGATAAATTCCTTGAAGTAAAATTACTGGGTCAAAGTACACAGGCAGTTGAGATATTGACACATGTTGCCAAATCGCCCTCCCTATGGGTTGTGCTAGTTCAACGATCCAGCAACATAGGAGAGTGCCCATTTCAACAAGCCTGGTCAAAACAACAAGCTATGAAACGCTTGAATTTTTACCAATCTGAGAGGTGAAATATGGGATCTCCATGTAATTTTAACATCTACTTCTCTTATTATTAGGCAAAAGAGGCATCTTTTCTGTAGCTCAGTATTCATTCCTTTGCCATTTTTCTACTTGGCTGACGGTACTTTTTTTGTTTCTAGATATAACTCTTATACTTATTAAGAATCAGTGAATGCCAGCTATGTACTAGGTGCCAAGAACATAGCAGTCAACAAGACAGATGAGGATTCTGTTCCCATGAACTGACTGCAAGCAGAGGGAGGCAGATAGTAAGCAAGATAATTACGAAGTGGGTTAGTACTGCAGAAGGGTGATGTAACAGAGATACGTGGCATGTCTTTCCGAGGAAGTGACACCTGAAGGATGAGGAGGTGTGAAAGGCTCACTGTATAACACAGGATTAACTCAGCAGGTCAGGAGGGTCCAAACCCTGCACATGACAAAGATCTGGCCTTGTTCCTGGGAGGTAACCTCTAAGCCCTTGGAATATCCTGCCTATTAAAAGTGTTTGTTTCCACCAGGCCTTGAGCCCCATTGTTAACAATGTGGTCTCTGGTGGGGGTCTTGGACTACATGGCATCTGCTTGACTTTGGGAGGGGCTGCGGAACCATGGTCAGCCAGGTCTACATGACCAACCCACAGCAAAACTCCTGGACACCACGGCTCAAGTGCACTTCCCTGGTTGGCAATACTCCATGCATGTTGTCACACCTTGTTCCTGGGAGAACTAAGCACTGTTCCCATAACTCCACTGGGAGAGGACAACCAGAAGCTTGTGCCTGGCCTCTGTTCTATATGCCTTTTTTTGTTGCTGATTTTAATCTGTGTGCTTCCACTGTAATAAACAGGATCAGTGAGTGTTAACAGCTTTCCTGAGTTTTGTGAATCTTCCTAGCTAATCATTGAACATGAGTATAACCTTGGGGAATCCCAAATATACCCATACACTGAGAACTACAAAATACTGCTAAGAAAAATTAAAGAACAAAAGTAAAAATAGACATATGAGACAACATCAAGCTTTGACATCTCTGTGCATCAAAGAAACAATCAACAGAGTGAAAAGTCAACCACGGAATGGGAGGAAAAAAATTTGCGTATCATGTATCTGATAAAGGGTTAATACCCAGAATATAGAAAGAACTTCTACAACTCAACAACAAAAAAAACCAACCTAATTTTAAAATGAGCAAAGGGCCCTGCCTGGTGTGGCCCAGTTGATGTCCAGCCAGGGCACATTCCTGGGCTGGGACCAGACCCCCAGCTGGGGTATGAAAGAGGCAACTGATCGATGTATCTCCTGCACATTGATGTTTCTCTCCCTCTTTTTTTCCTCCCTTCCCCTTCTCGCTAAAAAATAAATAATCATTAAAATGAGCAAAGGACTTGTGTAGACATTTCTCTAAAGAAAATATACAAATGGCCAAAAAGCATATGAAAATGCTCAACATTACTAATCATTACAGAAATGCAAATCGAACTACAATGAGATACCATCTTACACCCATAAGGATGGCTACTATCAAAAACCAAAAAACAATAAGCATTAGCGAGGATGCAGAAAAACCAGAACCCTCACGTACTGTTGTTACGACTACAAAATGGTGTGGCTGCTACAACAGCATGGCCTTCCTCAAAACGCTAAAAAAGGAATTGCCGTATGATCCTGCAGCCCCACTTCTGGTACACATCCAAAAGAACCGAAGCCAGGGTCTCAAAGAGGTATCTGCATTTCTGTGATCACTGCAGCATTATTATTCACAAGAGCCAAGAGGAAGAAGCAACGCAAATGTCCATCAACAAGTGGATAAAGACAATGTGGCATACGTGAACAATGGAGTATTATTCAGCCTTAGAAGAAAGGGAAATCTTGTCACATGCAAAAACTCGAAGGACTCCTCGGACAGTACACTAAGTGCAATAGGCAGGTCATAAAAAAGATAAATACTATGTGATTCTACTTACATAAAGTATCTAAAGTAGTCCAACTCAAATAAAATTTTTTTAAAAAACGCAGAAAGTCTAACTGGTTGCTAGGGTCCATGGAGGAAGGGAAAATGGGAAGCTGTTCAGTGGGTACACAGTGTCAGTTTTGCAAGCTGAAAAAGTTCTCAAGATCTGTTGTGTCACAATGTGAATATAGCTAATACTACTGAACTGCACACTTAAAAATGGTTAAGATGGTAAATTTTAAATGTTACTTACCACAATTAAAAAACATTTTTAAAGAAGACCCAAATAAATGTGGAAATATATGTATGGTGTTCATGGATTGAAAGACTCAACAGTAATAAGGTTTCAGTTTTACCACTCCACCTCACCCCCACAACTGATCTGTAGATCTGATACAACCTCAATCCAAACTAGCAAACTGCTGTCCTGGCTGGTGTGGCTCAGTGGATTGAGTGCCAGCCTGCAAACCAAACGGTTGCCAGTTTGATTCCCAGTCAGGGCACATGCCAGGGTTGCAGGCCAGGTCCCCAGTGGGGGGCGTGCAAGGGACAACCACACAATGATGTTTCTCTCCCTCTTTTTCCTCCCTCCTTTCCTCTCTCTCTAAAAATAAATAAATAGAATCTTTAAAAAAATTAGCAGACTTTTTTGTAAAAATGTTTGTAAAATTCATATGGAAATACGAAGTACTAAGATATCCAGAACAACTTTGAAAGTTGGAAGACGAACACGACTTGATTTCAAGGCTTGTTACACAGTTATAGTAATCACAAAAATACAGTATTAGCGCAAAGACAGACAAATAAACCAAGCGAGCAGAACTGAGAGCCCAGGAACAGATCGACACATCCGTGGACAACTGAACTTGCCAGAGGCGCAAAGGCGACGCAGTGGGGAAAGGACAGCCTTTTCAACAGTGGGGATGAAACAACTGGATATCCAAATGAAGAAAAATGAACTTCGATCCGTATCTCATACCATACACAAAAAATTATACTCACTAAACAGACCTCAATGTAAAACCTAAAACTACAGTTTCCAGAAGAAAATGTAGGAAAAAATTTTTGAGAACCTAAGTTAGGCAATGATTTCTTAGATATGTCACCAAAAATATTTTTTAAATTGATAAGAACAGATACTACACTTGATCTTAGCCAAAAGGCCGAGAAGCAATCAAAAAAAAATTTTAAATCCACAAAAAATAAAAGTGATAAAAGAGATTGACAAAATGATGACTTAGCATTATTTTTAAGGCTATTTAAAAAAGTTATTATGGGAAAAGCTAAAAGAAATACTGTCGGAAGTGTATAATGAAGCCCTGTGGGTTCACCAGTGGTGTCATACCTGCTACGGGTTTTGAAAAATGGGTGACAATATGTACACATCATAGTACCATATAGAATAGTTTCACTGTCCTGAAGATCCTCTGTTCTCTGCCTATTTATCCCTCCCTTCCCCCTCTACCCTGCAACTACTGATCTTTTTAGTGCCTCCACAGTTTTACCATTAAAGGCTGTTTTTCAGGTTCAGAAAAAAGTTGTGTAGCCATTACAAATGATTTCATTTCAGTGGCAGAGGGAAAAATTACTCACCATATAAGTGTCGTAAGTTCACAGAGGGCGGGTCCTACAGGAAGTGGTTTGTGAAAAGTGAGTTCCTGTGAAGCCGGATTCCGCAGAGCTCCTGCACCATTAGGTCAGAGGCTTCATTTGAGTTTTCGCCCTTCCATTTACTCCAGAGCATGATGCAAGTACAGGTCCAGCCACCCAAGGCATGTGGACCCTCAAGCAGGGAGAGTATTTCTCAAGCAGCAAAAACTGTAGTGGTTATTTTTCATACAGTGTAGTACCTGCCTGTTCTTTTTCAAACCTTGTTTCCTGCCTGCCTTTTTAAAGTTTTATTTCTGTAAATAAAAGAAATATTATAAAGTTTCTAAAATGTTTTAAGTTATAAACTTTTGTTTATAACAAAGAAAGTGTTCTCTGCTCAACATGAATATAGTGAGCAATCTGATGTACGTTTTGTTACTTAATATATCAGATGCCAGTACATATATATACCTCAAATTTAAATATTATAATAGCAGTATAATACTAATGATAATTACGATAAAAATTACTGAGATTTATTGACCATGTGCTAAGCACCATGCTATGCTCTTGAGACAAGTTATCTCATTGAACCCTAAGACTCTGAATTTATTAATATTGTAAACTTCTTTTAACAGATAAAGAAACGGAAGCTTAGAGAGGCAGAATAATTTGCCAAAGATCACAGAGCTAAGAAGTCCTATAGCACAGATTCTAATTCAGACAGTTTAGTCATTAGATCCTACTCTTAGCCATTACCTTAAATCAGTGGTCCTCAATCTTTCTGGCACCACTGACGGGTTTCAAGGAAGACGGCAGGGTGGGGGGTGATGAGCTTTGCTCACACCACTGTGGAATGGGGTGGGGAGCTGATAAGCTCAGGTGAGCTTCGCTGGCTTAGCTCACCAGCTATGGATGGGGGTAGGGGAGACAGGAGGCAGGGCTCAGGAGAGCTTTGCTTGTGGCCTGGTTCCTAACAGGCCAAGGACCGCTACTTCTCCGGGACCATCTGCTGGGGATCCCTGCCTTAAATTACTGACTGGGTAAACTATAAGTAACATAAGATGGAGGTTATCTCCAAATTCTCACTATTACAAATAATTCTTCAATAAATATTCTTGCCTGTATTTCTTGGCACTCTTATGGTAATGTTTCTGTAGGACAAAATTCTACAAGTAAAAATGCTAGGTCAGCCCTGGCTGGCATAGCTCAGTGGATTGAGCGTGGGCTGCAAACCAAAGGGTCACCGGTTTGATGTCCAGTCAGGGCATATGCCTGGATTTCGGGCCAGGTCCCCACTGGGGGCCAACATGAGAGGCATTGATATTTCTCTCTTTCTCTCTCCCTTCCCCTCTCTAAAAATAAATAAAATCTTTTTAAAAAATGCTAGGTCAAAGATATGTACATTTTTAGACTTAACTGCCAAATTATCTCCAAGAGGCACGTGTATTTGCAGATTCAACTGACTCCAAACATGAATTCGACTTCCGTGAAAAGCACATGAGAAGGGCTTATTCCCCACATCTAATAAGCAATGGATATCAGTCCTTGCTCACTGATGGGAGAAAAATGACAAGTTTTCATTTCTTTATCTGACTGTTAGTAAGGTTGATCAACTAGTCTTTTCATATATTTATTGCCATTTTTATTTCTTCTTCTGCCATATATATTACTTGTATCCTTGGTAATGCTGTTACTGGGTTACTCATGTTCCTCTTGACTTCTCTGTACATTAGGATACTGTTATGCATTATAAGCCTTAGCCCAGCTTGTTTCATGACTTTGTACATGGCAGTTTTTGCCACACTTCAGTTTATCATTTTATACTGATGAATATTAATTTAAGTGATTTTATAAGGACACAACTTATTCTTTCAACACCCCAAACTGCAATGTTTTTCAGCACAGTTATAATGTACCTAGTTACCATGAATGCTCACAAACAGTGCATCTATTATTTCATGGATACATCCCCATAGAATAAGACACGCCTAAAAAGTTATAATGTAGTCCATTATGTTGACAGTCCGCATAAAAAGTTATAATGTAGTCCATTATGTTGACAGTCCGCATAATATTTACTTACCTAAAATGAACACTTTTTTATAAATTTGTGAGAAAAAGCTGCAGCCCTGTAAGACTTAAAGGCACTGTTTGGATTTCTAGAATCAGAAGTGCGAGGCTCCTAAGCCTACACTGTAGGAAAACCAGAAGAGTGGCTTAACTGAGGCACTGGCAAGTTATGTGGAAAACTTGAAAATATTAACCACAGGCACTGTCTCCAACACCACACAAAGCCCCATCCAGCACCTCCCCAAGCTTTCCGATTCCCTGACACTGGAGCTTTTGCCATTACCCGAACGTCAAGGAAGACTGTCACCGCCCTGAATGGTGAACATTAACCGGTTAGAGATAATATTTCACATTTATGGCGCTGTTGTGTTAGGCTTGAACCTAGAGGGTTTTTTTTCCTTAAACAAACTATTAAGATGGGTGCCAAAGATTTCTGACTTTACTCTCACACAAAGCAAGCGTTTTCCTCTGGAAGTCACCGTGACATTAAGTCACCCTTCTCCTTACCTCACCGACATAACTAGGAAAACAAACTCCCTACTATAAACAGTGCAACAGCACTGTCGAAGGCTGGCTGGGCCTGTGAACCCCATTTAGTGTCAATGCAGATCACTCCTTTCATTTTTTCCCCCTCAAGGTCCCAAGTACTCAAACACCACTGTAAATAGATCACAGGCTTGCTTTCTGTTTAATTGCATAGGATTTCTCACACTTGAAGAAAGTGACCACCATCATCTAGAAAATGAGTTAGTTCTGCCAATCTATGATTTCCTAACAACTTGATCAAGTTCTTTGCATTTGAGGTTTTGAATTTAGAAAATATATTACAGACAACTTCATTTATAAAGACCAGACACATCTTTTTTTAATCCTCAACCAAGGACATGCTTGTTGATTTTAGAGACAGGGGAAGGGAGGAAGAGAGAGAGAGATTGGTGTGAGAGAGAAACATTAACGACTGCCCCTCATACGCACCCCAACTGGGGACCAAATCTGCAACACAGGCATGTGCCCTAAGTGGGAATCAAACTTGAGACCCTCTGGTTTACGGGATGATGATCCAGCCAATTGAGCCACACTGTCCCAGGCAAGGCCATTTTAATGTTGTTGATTTAGCAAATGAAGATAATGGATTTATATATGTTCTTCAACAATTGCTTTATATAGAGAATCATTACTGATTGTTCCTTGGATTACTTTAAAGCTTCTTTTTTGTTAACAAATAAATGATTTTCTCTATTCTAAATCAAAAAGGTATTGACAATTAATTTCCTTAAGGACTAGAAAATTTGGGTCAGAATAAACTAATATGAATAAAAACATTGAGCATTCAATT
>VMDR010029073.1:0-12895 GCA_007922815.1 Macrotus californicus | reverse complement strand
ACAGCAGTGGAAGGTTTGATACTGTTGGGCAAAATGGCATATCCTGCTTTTGAAATGGCCTTCCCTCCATTCCTGGGTGTTGGTATATATGTTGATTTCTAACAACCTATCTAGAATAAATGTCTACAATGTTTTTTAGAACACCCTTATTTACACTCCTCCTTTTGTGAATGCAGATCTTTTTATTTTTTATTCTCAGTGTACAGATAGTTGTTTTACAAGTAGATTGATCTGGAGCTGATCCCCAGACACAGCAAGAAATTATGGGGTTCAAAAGAAGAAAGAAAGAATCTGTGTGAGCTCAGCTTGCTTTCTTGTGATTTTTCCTTTCTTCTAAAAGAATCCTGAGAGCTTGCTTGGCAAATGGGCATGTTAATCTGAGGGTTGAATCACTTGAGGGTGATTTTTTTGCAAGCATCTACTGTATGCATATAATCAAAGGAAGAAAACACATAAAATCCATAAGACAAAAAGAAATAGGACATTAACCATAAAGTATAAATTTTTGTAAGTGTCATGCCTGCTGGTATTCAAAAGTCTTGAGATAATAAACAAAAAGAAAATGTCTGTCAGCCTCAGCACAGAAAAAATATTCAGACATTAGCAGCGACCGACTCCCATCCATACTGGCTGCTTCTTAAATTAACTCTGCTCCTACGACTTCGGCTCTTCACAACCCCCTCATTCCACACTGGATATTCACCCAAATATACATGTTTACACAGATAGGAATGCCCTGACTCTTCTATACCTGCCTAATTATTTTACAAGATGCAAAGGGGAAGGAAATGTATTGATTTAGTATTTTATATTTTTCAGGTTGATCGGAAAACACAGTGAATAATAATGCTCATTATCTAATTCCAAGTCTAATTCAATAGATGATTACCCAAATAATCAGATTAAAAAGTTGAAAGACACTTTATAGTTTTACCAAAAATGTTAAGATTTTAATTAGTCAGTCTCTTCCTGCATAGACAACATAATCAAGCCACTAACAAAGGCAGGATGGATAACATCCTGCTTTTATTTTTGAAAAATCAAAGAAATTTTAAATTCAAGACAACAAGGAAATAGAAAACCCTGGTGATATGCTTTATTCTCAGATCCTCATGACCACTAGAGCAGAATGTAACTGTGCCATTTCTTCTTTGTTATAAACTGTCATAATATCAGAAAGGCAATGACTCATATTCTGGGAAGCAAGGCAGAGGAGTCTATGGCACTCACTATTTAAAGGTTCCGTAACTTGATACTTTATCAATCCCCGTGTTTTCTCAGGTTACAAATCAACACAAAAAAAGAGATGGACTTGGTGATTCACAACAGTATCAGAATGGAGTGGAAGGTGTAGATTTAGGTCTTTTCAGGCCTCCATCGATTACTGAATTGATAGCAATTATAGGAATGACAGAGCTCTGTCGAGAATCAGGTTGTGAGATTCCCCAGTTGGTGTAAGGCTTCCTTTCTTCTGAGGCAACAGCCATTAAAAATACTGGAGAAGGACCGAGAAACAAACAGAAGCTACTTCTGGGAAGCATATCCCTCCCCATAAATTTCTCATCCCAAAGAAAGGTACGGCGTGCTCAAGACACACACTTGCAAAATTTGGGAGGGTTTTCAAGAGCAGAGACCAAGTTCTGTTGTGGATAACCCTTAGCCACAAGCTTGCAAGCCTTTCCCATTGCTCCTGGAATTAAGGAGGAGTGCTGGAGAAAGATGGCCTGGCAGTGCAGCTAGGAGAAGAAATGAAAATAAATGTGAGTCCATAAATCCCATACACAAATCCAAAAATCAGGGCTATAGAAAGGGCAGATGACCTATTTGCTGGGCTGCTGCTGCTGCTGCTTCAGATGGGCCTAAAGAGGCAAGCAGATCAGAGAAACGCTAGCCTGGTCAGCCACAAGTAATAGCCCAGTGTCCACAGGGCCAGTTCAACTCCTCAGGACTGAGCTGCTCCTCAGGGGGATCACCTGGGGTGCTGACTTCTGAAGCTGAGTCCATAATTTAGATCATCAGTGACCTAAAACAAGCCTCACATGAGCAGTCACAGAAAGATGTCTGTTTTCTTCTACCTCCTCCTGACTCTATCCAAAGGGTAACCAAACAAATGGGGGGGAGCTCTTGCCTACCAACGTCTGTGTGTCTTTCTGTGCCCCACCCCCACACAGAGCTCCAATACTCCAAATGGTATCACCACAAGGTTAGCCAGCAGAGAAAAGAAGAAATTGTTCAACTCTGGCTTAAGTTTGTATGGGCAGAACTTAGGCATAATAACTACCATGACACTCCTTTAATAATCCAATGTAAAAATGTTATGAAATCTAAGATTCCATAAAAAGAGCTCACTGTCCAATTTCAGGAAGGTGAGGGGTTAGAGAGAGAATGAAACAAATCCATTTCATGTTTGTGCCCAAAATGTTGGGGATCCTCAATGAGTCATGTACAACTGGATCAAATAACTCAGATCCACTTATTACAATAGCAATTGGATTCTGCAGGTGTCTGCAGGGTGTTGGATGCACGGGGTATGAAATGTCCCTGTGTGTGTACAAGCATGGCAGTACTAGTTTCTAGGATGTGAAATGCTAACTGCAAAGATTATTTTAAACTCTTAGTAACCAGGAGATATTCTGTACCTAATGCATATGTCATTTCTTTCTTTCTTTTTTTTCTGTTTCAAGTCTGGGGGAAGGAAGATGACTGCAAACCAGGAAGAAGAGAGGACAGCGGCTGTCCCACTACTGAAGCTTCTCTCAGTGCTACCTGAGGAAATCACTTCCAAAAGAGGAAAAGGAAGTTCCCCTGGCCCTTCCTAATCAACGATAACTCGGATGGTCACCCAAGCCTCCTACTTAGGGAAGAAAAACATTGACTTAAGGAAAAAGTTCAGTAACCACATGATTGGCTGCATGAAAATCAGTCATGTCAGCTGATATTCTGACCTTCTAAATATAAAACCTCCTAGTGATCAGTTTCAGATATCCAGTTGTCAGAAGCATATCCTAATTAGTAGTAGCAAGCACTATACAGCATTTTAAAACTATATTTGTTTTTACTAAAAGGCAAAATCGTGACTTAGAAATTTCAAGCTAAAGGTTATCTGTGTATAGTTACATTCATTGACAGTATAAATTCTAATAAAAGCACATACAAGCCAGAGATATGTTAGCAGAAGGCCAATACTGCTTTTTGAACACATCATCCTTTCTATGAAGCATTTCATTTTATATTTGTGTTGGAAGATAGAAAAGCAGAAAATTTAATAATAGCTTCGTCATTTTATTCACCATGTACATGCTATCAAATAAAGTGAAATACTTTTCAGACAAAACTGGTGATTTCCATAAGTAGGCAAAAACAAACTGAAAGGAGCAGTTCCTATCCTGGAGAACAATGCTTCCCTGGTTTGATGCGCTCTGACCAGCCCACACAGCAGCAGAAGCAGCATTTGGATGAGCTTCTGTAGCACAAAGGAGTAGAAGGAACACAGGTCCAAGTGCCAATAAATTCCTTTTCTTCCACTTAACCTTGCTTGATCTTCAGTGATTTCCTTGACATGCCTGAGCCTGACTCCCTCATCTATAAAGTGGAGAGTTTGATGACAACATCATAGGAGGTAAAATGTCTCACAGTGCACCTAGCACACAGTAGGTATTCCTCCATGGCAGCAGCTCTCATTCTTTCTCGTGCACACTGTCTCCTCCTAGTCTCAGGTGAGACTACATTGAAACCAACTTTTACACCCTACACACTGAATATTAGATATAAATGTGACTGTGGTGAGGATGGAAGGATAAATAAAAGTAGAAAAGCCAAATCTCATTGTATAAAAAGGGTGGGACTCAACCAGACAAGAACATTTAGAATGCTAATCATTTGAATGGTTCCCAGAAACACCTATGAACTTGGTATATGAGAACCTCTTTGCAAACCACATATGCCTGAAGAGTTAGGGCTTCTGCTTAATTTCTTACTCTCCTGGGAGATTAAAACAGTGATGATGCGGCCTTCATAGTTGCCCTGCATTGTGTTTGCTGGGGTTTGATTTCAATCAAAAAAATCTTCTGACTGATAAAGGTAGGTGCAATTAGCACCAAAGTTCACAGAAAAATGTAGTAGCAAGATTTTCAACAGTAATGTTTTCAATTGTCCTGGGAGCTTTTTTTTCACATGAGGACCAAAGACTTTAATGTTTCTAAATATCTCCACAAATAAAAGAGAATGTTAATCTATCCTTCTGGGACCCTGGGGATATAGGTAACTGGCATTTAATAAACACCAATTTCTCTAGGCCCAAGTGAAGATTCTAAAATCCTCTCAACACATCTCTCTCGCACATTGTCTGTCCCTGCTCTAAACTGTAAGCACCAAATGCAGAAAATTATTTCATACAATAATTAACAGGTGCTCATTGG
Organism: Macrotus californicus; assembly: GCA_007922815.1. NCBI lineage: Eukaryota > Metazoa > Chordata > Mammalia > Chiroptera > Phyllostomidae > Macrotus > Macrotus californicus. The sequence continues at coordinate 8,477 of VMDR010029073.1, read as the reverse complement.
CCAGATAGCTTTCCTTCTGAAACAGCCCCAAGCATTTGGGCATACTACACACATAGCGCCAATACAGCAATGTGGCCACAAGAAAAGCCCCAACATGGCCTAGAAAGAAGGCCCTGAGGAGCAGGCCTGAGAGTCCCTAAAAGCCACAGAAGTGGCCATGCCTTAGGCAGGGCTTCACATTGACACCAGTGTATTCTATAAAGACTAGAAGGGCCCCTGAACATTAACTCCTTGTTCCACGTGTATGCGGTAAAGAATTCAACCTTGCCCAAAATAAGGTCTGGGCTTTGCTCTCGGCTTCCTGGGTGTGATCTCCAAGCCCTTATTATGTCATCTTGATAGGAGTCTTTGCTCACTTAAGGACCTTGGGTCACGTTTATAGTCTAAAAACATGTGTAGAGTGAGTCACATGGTATCCGCTGAACTCCCTGAGATCAGGTATATGCAGAGTCAGCCATATCTGCATGACTGAAACCCATAAAAGCTCTGGACACCAAACTTGGGTGAACTTCCCTGGTTAGCGACCCTTCATTGTCATACATCACTGCTGGGAAAGCAATGTCATCCACACTCCATGAGAGAGGGCAAACTGGAACTTCCCTGGACGCTGCCCTATGCATCTCTTCCTTGGAGAATTTTCAATCTGTACCCTTTCCTTAAAAGAAACCCTAACTACGATTACAACAGCTTTAAGTGAGTTCTGAGAGTTCTTCTAGTGGATTACAGAACCTAAGGGTGGTCTTTGGGACCCTTGAATTTGCAACTGGCATTTGACCCCCAAACTGCGTTAATTGGTATGAGAAGTAAGGATGGTTTGTAGACTCCCCTCACCTCACACCGAGAAAACGGAGGTTGATGAAAGTGAAGTTCTTCCCCAATGAATACTGGTGTTAGGATTCACACCCAGGCCATCTCTCTCCCCCTCCATCATCTTCTATAGTTAAGCGCAGCCTGTCCAAACAGGCAGCACGTCTCAGTCCAGCAAAACACTGGTATGTTGGCAGAAAGGCCTGAGTAGCAAACAAGAATCGTTCACTGTAGTGTGAGTGAGACAAGCTCCAAAGAGATGAGGAGTGACAAAATCCTCACATGGCCAGGGTGGCCGGCTTGTGCAGGAAGGTCATGATCTCAAGAACAATAAACTATAAACTTTCTTCCCTTCTATAAAAGCTATGTATGTTTCCCTGGAATCTGAGGGCTTCATGAGGATTTAAAAACAAGAGCAGCAACTTTCAAGTCCCCTGTGTGCTTCAGGAAAGAGGAAGAAGACTCAACCTATGCAATGCTAACAGGCTACCATAAACTTGGGTCTGATGACTGAGTTGTAGGTACAACGATTAGGGAACAGAACATGCAGCTCTCACACCAGGAGCATTACTCTGTGTCAAGCACTCCTGACTCTGCAAGGGAAGTATTAATAATGCCATTTTAAAAATGAAAACACTCTCCTTTGTCCCTCCTCCCTTCTCTCTAAAAATAAAGAAGTAAAATCTTTATAAATGAAAATACTGAGAGAAGTTAATTTCCTAATGTTATCAAATATGACACAGAAATGGGATTCCATTAGAAAATACCAGAATCTGGAATCCTTGAGTTTCTCACTGAGTTGTCACCTTTGCCAACCTCACAAGCCACCCAGGAAATGGCAGAGTGCTCCAGTTTCTGCCAGCATTTCCATCACAGTAGCCACTGTTTCCACGGTGTATGACTGGACTGGGTGGCATCCTTCAAGTATACAATGACAGAAAAATTTTATCTACTATCACGTTGGTCTGTGCTAACCTAGGGATACTACCTACTAGAAAAAAAATAGCATATTCATAAAACGTGTCTACTCTGGGCTCCTGGGACAAACTGGAGAGCACACTTGTTATGTGAGACTATCAAGATGCCACTGTGAGCAACTGAGTCAAAGCCAAAGACACAATGATAACACACATGGAACTTCTGTTAGCTGAGAGACAGCCCGACACTCAGCCTGAATGTCTCTGTGGTCAATGTAATGAGTTCAACTGTGTTTCCCAAATAAGATAAATTGAACTTTTAACACCCCTAGGAGCTCAGAATGTAATCTTATTTGCAACTAAGGTCTTAAGACCCCTAATGGAATTAAAATGAGGTTATTAAGGTGGGCCCCAATCCATAGGGCTGGTGTCCTTATAAAAGCAGAAAATTTGGACACAGAGGCAGACGCACAGAGGGAAGGTGATGTGAAAAGACACAGGGAGAAATCCCCGTGAAGAGAGAAGCAGAGACTGAGATTATGTTGCCACAAACCAAAAACTGTTTGGAACTGTTGCAAGTCGGAGGAGTTAAGAAAGGATCCTACCCTACAAGTTTCAAAAGGAACATAGCCCTGCTAATAGATGCCCTGGCCTCAGATTTTTAGCCTCCAGAACTGTGAACAATGAATTTCTATTGTTCCAAGTCATACAGGCTGTGTTATTTATTATGGTAGCCCTAATAAACGGCCATGGTAAGAGGTTAGGTTCTGGGAAGATAACAACAGTAGGAGAGACCAAAGCCCACTCCTAATCGAAAGTCCAGGTTTCGTATTCACACTCTCGAACTGCAAAATTCGTTTTCCAAGTATAACTCCAAGTTCATAAAGAGGTCTGTTCTGAGTATGAGACAGCCATGGTACTTAGCAGATTCATCCACATGATGGAGAACTCATCTACTCACAGAATATTTTCTTTTTTATGACTGTTAGTGAACATAATCCCATGGTTCTAGCTGTAGAGTAGTCCTTCCTCATCTACCAAGAATACATTCCAAGAACCTCAGAAGACACCTGAAGCCTTGGATAGTACTGAATTCTATATATATTGTGTTTTTTCTTATACATGCATACCTATGATAAAACATAATTTACAAATTAGGCCAAGTAAGATGAACAACAGTAACTAACAATAAAATAGAATTACAAAAATATACTATAGTAAAAGTCATGTGAATATGGTCTCTGTCTCTACCAATATCTTTTTTGTACTAACATAGAGCATTACAGTGTGGACACCCTGGACAAAACGATGGACAGAGGTGGCATGACATATTGTCATGCTACTAAGAACAGTGTGCAATCTAAACCTTACGCCCTCAAAAAGTAAGACTAGAACTACATATGATCCAGCAGTTCTTCTGGGTGTTTATGCGAAGATGAAAACATTAACTCAAAAAAAATCATAAACCCCTGTGTGCATTGGAGTGTTATTTACAATAGCTAAGTGCCCGCCAAAGGATGCGTGGGTAAAGAAGGGGTGATATATGCACAAAGGAATACTACTCAGCCATAAAAAGATGAAACACTGCCATAAGGGAAAACATGCATGGATCTTGAAAGATTATGCTAAGTGAAACAGGTCAGACAGAAAAGGACAAAAATGTTTGATTTTAGTCATATGTGGATTATAAAAGAAAAAAGAAATAAACAAAAACAAACTCACAAATACAGACAACAGATTAGTGGTTCCCAGAGGGGAAGAGGGGGGAAGAGTGACAGGAAGAGGAAAAAATGGGTAAAATGGGTCAACTATATGGTGACATATGGAAACTAGACTTTGGAGGTTGGGAGCACAATGTATTGTATACAGATACTGACTTATTATGTACATATAAAATAATGCTTGACCAATGTTACCTTAATAAAAATGTAAATAAATAAAATGTGTGACTTGTTTCTGAAATTTTCCATTTAATATTTTTGGATATGGTTCACCATAGGTAACTGAAACCATGAAAAGCAAAACCATAAATAAGGGAGTACTAGTGTATATTTGTTATCATTTGCGAAAACAGATGCATACACACATAGTTCATTCTTAGAGTCACATTACAGAAAACCAAAAACTGGCCTTCTGTTGTGTGGAACACTCATCCTCATCCCTGCAGAGTGGCTGGTTCATCAGGTCTCGCATGCTGGCAAGAGACCTTCGGGGCAATGCCGTGCAGATGGGACTTCTTCCACCTGAGTCCCACTTGGTGGTTTAAGTTACAAAGAAAGAACCATCGCTTCAACATAAACATACCGACAACAGAGTGCCTTTCTCTTTTTCTTTCTCAATAAAAACACCCTCTGTAGGAGTTTGCCAGGCTCCAGTAACAAAATACCACAGACTGGGAGGCTTAAACAACACAAATTTGCCTCCCAGTTCCAGAGGATGTAAGTCTGAGATCGAGGTGTCAGCAGGGTTGGTTCGCTCCGAGGGCTGTGAGAGACAATCGGTCGTGCCTCTCTCTCAGCTTCTGGTGATTTTTCTGGCAATCTCTGGTGTTACTCAGATTCTAGATATGTTAACCTGGTCTCTGACTTCCTCACATGCTATTCTCTGTGTCCCTGTCTGTGTCCAACATCCTTTTTTTATAAGGACACCACTTACGATGGATTAGGGGTCCACTCGACTATAGTATGACCTCATCTGAAGTTAACTACATACATTTGCAATGACCCTATTTCCAAATCAGGTTACATTTTCAGGAACATCAGCTTATGAATATTGGGGGTGGGTATGACACACATCAACCCATAACACTATCTCCTACTGCACGACTATGTAAAAGCTTGCCTAATTTAACTTTACTTATATAAAGGTTTTGAGATACAAGATTAGTCTTGTTTTCAGAGCAAAAATATTATGTCCTATAAAACACCAGTGGCTCAATTCCCAGATTACATTTATGGCAAAATCACAGTTGAGAACATGGAGATGAAGATAAAATGCAACTCAGCATTGCTAAAAGCAGCACTATGGCTAAGGGTCTTGCTGCCTTTATTCTTGTTCATTAGTAAACCAACCAACTAATATTGGGCTAGAGCTTGGAGATTTAAAAAAAGAAAACAAAAGGAGAGTAAAGACGATGCCATTCTGACCTTCCAGAAATTAAAATTAAATAATACACACAAAACAAAACAAGGGACATGAAACAACATAAGGCCAAATCTGACTGTATCAACTGACATATTCAGAAATGACTACAACCCTGATTTAGGGAGAGAAAGATCACTGAGCAGTGAGTGAGCTCCACAGGCTTCTTTAAGGAGGATATGCTTGAGTAAGCAGTAAATCTAAATGGCTTGGGGGAGGGATACAGATCATCCCAGTGGTGGGTTTGAACTGGAGCCCAGAAGCAGAGGCATCTGGATGGAGCCACAGCTGATGCTGGGAATGGTGAGTGAGGCTTAGATTGACAGAAGCCACACCCCAGAGGTCCAGATCATGCTAGATGGAGGGTTTTGCCTTTTTTACCGCAGTGTTTGTAATATACTTCTGTAATTTTTAAAAATGTGCCCTGGATGCTTTAATAGGATGAGTAATTTCCATTTGTGGCTTACAGGTCAAAATGTATATAAGTTTCATTCATCATATTATTCAAATTGACTCTGTCTGATTGACTATCACCTTTGTTTTCCAGTCTATGCAAGTCCAACACAAAATTGTATCTTTTGAATCTTGTTACAAAAGATGGGGGATATTATTGCTTTGCCTTGCCTTTCCCTGAACCTTACTACCTTTTAAATTTCATTCACTTTTATAACTACATTTCCATCAAGTTCAACAGTTTTCAAACAATATCTTCTTTCCATTTACAGTGAATTTTTTTCAGTTTTTAGTGCTTCATTTTTATTTATCACTTTTTTTGGAAATCAAACTAAGTTTTCCTTTTTGATTTCAAGAAAAGGATATGGTGGTACACTTCTTGAGATTTGCACATTATGTGATTTATAAAAATATACAATTACTTTCTAAAACTTGTTTTTAGTTTATCCCCAGTGCATCAGAAGTATGTTCTTTCTCTAAAGGTTCAGGCTGATGGTACACTGCAGCCCTTTTTACATCCTAGGTACTACGGAGTCTTGTCTCATGCTTGCCATAGGTGTGGCAAGTTGGCTTCTTATCTCCATTTGAGTAATTGTTAAACCTCCTTCTGAGATAGGAAGTTAAAAACAGGTGCAACCACAAGCTGTGTCTGGTGAGCATAAGTCATTCATCTTCTGTGGCTCTGCCGGACTGAGGTGAGAACTTCTCCTTCCATGTTGACTACAGTTCTCAGGACGTAGGCATGGCGATCTCAGCACACCTACTCCTGCATCCAGCTTCTTCCTGTCTTAGCAACGCGTCTGTAATGGAGAAATGCTTTGTGCTCTAGTCAGTTAAGCCTTTTGCCTCTGAATCAGGGAGTAAACTACAACAGTGGCTAAAAATGGTTTCTTCCTTTTTCAGAATAGCCTTCTTTACTTTTGGTCCACATCCAGGTTAAGCCACTTGTGTTTTATTCTCGATCAAGGCACACTGGCTCTGCATCCATCCCCTTTCAGACCCAGGCAGCAGGATGCCTGCTAGTCTGAGATGGAAATAGGATGGCAGTTGCCAGACTCTTTTTTCTGAGTCTTTTTAGTGGTCATTTTAGGGGGAAGTTGGAAGAGGCTATTTAAGGAGATGTTTTTCAGAAGCACTGATAAGTAGAAGGCAGAATTTTTTAAGAATGGCACACATTAACAAAAAATCTAGTGCAATTAATTCTATAAGCAAAGAAATAGGAGGTAAGGAGTAAAAATATGTCCATTTTACAAGGAAAATGGTGTCACATAAAAATTGGTGTTATAGAAAGAAAACTCAAACTGGAAAATAGAGAACCATTATTCTGAGAATCAAATGTTAATATTCTAAAAACTGATGTAATGTATGTTAATCTTCATAGATTCTTTAATTGTTAGTCCTCAAGGACTAATCACAAAATCATTTGTATTATTTATATTATATAATTATATCATAAATGAATTCACCATGCAGTGGCTGTCTGGATACAGCCACTGCTGCCTCCAGGTTCTTCTGTGGTAGTATATTAAAAAGGTTCATCTGGAGTTAAAAAAACGTAAGCTGTGTGAGAAATTAAAACTGGACTGTGAGGTTGAGGGCAGCTAAGGGGCTTGGTATTGACTCAGAAGAGTTGGGGAATGTGAAGGATCTTCACAACTTAAACTAAAAATCTACTTAATTCAAACTATACTGAAAGTTTGTAAAAAAAAATGGAAATTTCAAAGAAAATGTCTCTAACTGTGGACTGAAAACAATTGTTGTCTCCAGAAAATTATAAATGGGACATTATTATTTTGGAAGCAACTTTACATTTATTTAAAACCTAAGTAAAGAGTTGGTGTAATAAATCCAACTCACAGCAAAAGCTGCAGTCTATATATCTCTTCAGAAAAGGGTAGCATCTGTGCTATATTATGTGCCAGTTCTGTTGGTGCATGCATTCCACCTCTTTTTTCCAAGAATTTGTTCATCATGGAGTACAGAAACCCAACTATATTTCTGACATGTAGAGAAAACAGTACAAACATCTTTGATGCCCTAGAAATTTCAATCCCAGGCTGAAGTCTTCACTTTGTAAACTAATCTCAGGAAAATTCTATCCTTTGAATTATTCATTTGTGCAAAGATAAATCTTCCTCTACAAAGCATATATTTTAAAGTACAGGAATAACTCATAAAATTTTAGGCCTGCTATGAGGTGGCAAAGAGGGGAGGGAAGAGGAAAACCTAAGTTTTAATGACATGGCTTCTGAAATGTGGTCTTCCGTTAGAAGAAAGTTAAAAGCAACATGATTTAGTGTATTGGTTTGTTTTGCCTCAAAACTACTTTTTTTTTTTTTTAGGAAAAGCTAATGCATAAGCTCAATATATAAAAATATGAAGGCAAAACTCTGTGACTGAAGGAAGTTAGACATCTCAGGGTCTAGCCCACAGAAAATCTGATTACCTTTTTCCCAAACTCTAAGAACATGCCCTTGTTAATCCTGCAGTGGTTTCTCTAGAAGCCCCAGAACTCTAGAATATCCTGGGCAAAAACCGAACACACTGTTAGGCAAAACAGGGTTCATCATTCACTGTTGTAATTTCTCTAAGATTCATTTTTTTCCTCTAAGTTATACCAATTTCACAGAATTGGTGCCAATAAATATGATAATTTTAAAATAATACATAATGTAACATAAAAAAGACTCAATCTAAATTTTATTCCAGTCCTCCAAGGGTATGATCAAAACCATATTACACATTTACAGTTTTCATTCACAGTACTGCTTGAAAATAAATATATGCATATATAGAAAGTAATATTAGTTGCCTAGAATCATTAGTCCCTTCCCAAACCAAAAATGCAAATTTCAATTTAGGCATCAAAGTATAAAAATTAGGTTATTAAAATTTATTTTAGTATTACCTGTTATCAAGTTTTTGTGTTGGAGAAATTATTAATAAGCACAATTTTCAGTGATGAAATTCAATGACAAATCCATAATGTCTCCCAACATACCATCTTCCTATTTTATATTCTCTGGTAGTCACAAGTAAAAAATATGAAATGGGGTGGGTAAAATCTAGAAAAAGAATTGTCTCTCGTGCATGCTGTTAGTAGGGTATGTAACAACATGGGTGGAAGTAATTTAGCACTGTATATCTTTTTCATCTTGG
>VMDR010029072.1:0-12895 GCA_007922815.1 Macrotus californicus | reverse complement strand
TCTTGCCATCCACGTTGTTGCCTAGGCGTTTGAGTCTCCCTTTATTTCAAATATTTCTCCTAAATCAACATTATTATTTTTAGGGCTAATTTTTATTTAGTATTACAAACATGTTTACCAGTCTGATTCACCCTTGCTTTTTCCATTATATATCTTCTTCTGGGTTTAATTTCTTACTTAGCACAATACATCCGTTGCTCATTTTTATTATTTTGTTTATTTAATTGTGTTTTGATTCAGGAATGCTCTTTAAGTAGTAATCTTGACAATTTTATACTTTGAAAATGTCATTTTAACCTCATTGTTAAATGATAGTCTAGCTTGGCATAGAGTTGTAATGCATATTATTCTCCTTTATAACTCAGAAGTTATTTTATGGTCATATGGAATACATTTTTGATGATGAACAGTTTATTTTCAGTAGGATTATTGAGATTTTATAGGTGATTTGTCTTTGTGAGAGTTTTTAAAGTTTTTCTGTCTTTGAAGTGTTACATTATCATTATGATATATCGGGGTATGAAATTGACTGGTTTTCTTATTCAAGAATTATTATGCTACTTTGATATCAAGACTAATGAAATTTTTCTCAATTCTGAGAAGTTCTCTACCATTTGACTTTAATTCTTGCCTAACGTTCTTCCTATTCTGTCTTTGTGTTTTTATCATCCTGGGCTTTGTCATGTCACCTTCAGTATCTCAAGCTTCTCCTTCATATTTTCCATTTCTTTCTCCTCAGTGCTATCTTCTGTGTAATCTCCAAGATATATTTTCTAATTCCATTTTCTGCTCTATATAGCCCTCTATGTAAATATCCAGGAAAGTTACTTCAAAATGTATATTTTCCAGTTCTAACACTTTCTATTTGTTCTTTCCCAATTTTTTTTCATAATATTCATTTTTTTCTTTAGGATTTCTTCCTCATTGTTCTATAATTTACAGTTTTTGAGGTGTGAGTTTTATAATTTGTCTAATTTGCCAATTCTCATAACTTTTAATTTCCAAGCCTGAAGTTGTTTTCCAAGGGGTTCCCACATGAACTGAACTGAGGACTTTTCTTATGTCAGCTTTCTGTTTGTGTCTACTATTGTCCAAGGGTTTTCCCAATGTCTGATTATTTTATAAGTAATTTTTTCCCACACCACACAGAGAAGAGAACCCCCCATCCAGAATAGGTAAAGACTTCTTCTATTATTTTCCCACCTGTCCAGACATTGGCCAGCTGTCTTATTACCTCCCTCAAACTAGTCCTAGAGTTAAAAAAAAATTGATCTAAACTATTTCTTATTAGGAGCCTTAAAACTTCAACTTCCCAAATACTTTTCTCTTGATATAAGACCCAGCTCCCTCACAGGAGAAGAACAGCTTTGAGATTTCAGAAGATCATTATTATTGGGAAGAAACAGCAAAAACACTAATCAGCTTATAGACACCAAAGAAACATCAACTGCCCAGGAATGTGAGAAGGCCAAAATGCAATAAGCAGCACGTCTTCTGTCTTCTATTAAGGTTCATATAATACCTATGAGCTAATCTATTAAGAGATTAATTTGGAGACAGCTTTCCTTCTTCTAACTCAGCAAATGCATTAGTCAGCAGGGCAAAAACTCATTTCAAGAATATTAACAGAATATTCCAAGATGATTTTAAAGATAATAAGATGCATCCATTTGGAAGAAAAGCAGATTAGGGCTTCCGGGCAAGTGCATTGTTGAAGATAGTCACTGAAACCTAATATCTTAAAAGCATTTTCCTTCCTAACCTGTGATGATCTTGAAAAGACTTTTCAAGCAAACACTCCTGTTTTGGACCTATAGACAAGTCCTAGCACTTCTGAGGCCAAATCTCACTTTCAGTAAATGAAAGGAGTCCATGGCCTCTATGTGCACACAGGGGAAACTTAATCAATATCTGATGACTGAATCATAAATTTGTCAGGAATGAAGATATAATATAAAATAAACAACTTGGGCAGTCTTGAAATACTTTGACAATTACTCCTGTTGTCAGCTGGATTTTCAGCTCCAGATGTTGTTACTTAACAGTGCCATCTGCCTCAAGTGCAGGTGCTTTTTTATTTTCTGTAGCCAGGACAATTTTCCAGACGTTTCCTCCTCCTTAAAAGTTAGCAGGAGGGAAAAATGAACACAACCTGTCACCAAGAAGACTGCTGGCCCAGCCCAGCTGCAGCAGCAGACTGACCTTCGAGAACACAGATGCTCTACTTTCTTTCTTGTTCAGTGAAGGAAGGGGCAAGCCTGTCAGTCAAAAGAATGTCACTCTGAGTCACAAGGAGACAAAGAGGGTCTATGTCAGGGAACTCACATTCCAATAGAAAGAAGGACCACAAGCAGATACACAAATAAATTGTGTCTGATGAAAATAAATGCTATGCTATGAAGAAAAGAAAATAGAGCAATGAGACATAGTAATTGAGGGATGGAGGTGGATGGTTATTTTAGATATTTTAGATAAAGAAAATCTTCTTCGACAATGTGGTGAAGGCTGGTGGTCAGGGGGCTTGGTAGATGGGGGAAAAGAAGGGTAAAGTGAGGGACATCTGCAATAGTGTCAACAATTAAAAAGAATAAAAATTAAAAAGTCTTTAAGAAAAAACGAAAGAAAATCTTATGAGAGGTGACGTCTGAGATGAAACTGAGAGATAAGTAGTAGCTAAACTACTTTGAACATTCTAGAATGTTTTTATACTTCTGAAGAATAACGAGCTTATGTATTTTATAACATGTTACTTACTCAGTGTGTCAGAAAAGCATTTCTATTTTTAAATACTCTTTTCCAACATAGTTTTAACAATTCATTGAATGAGACATATATACAGCCAAGAAATTAAACATCGCCCATAATCCCACCACTTGAACACAGTGACATAATCAAGTTAAAGTTCTGCAATTTTCTGCTTCCTCCATCCTTCCCATCTCTATAACACTGTCGCTAGTGCCTGCTGCTGCCCTGAAAATAGTCATTAGTAACAATGTGATTGATGACCAAATTACTGACCAGCGCTCTATACTAGCATTCCACTATTTCATTCAAGTGTGCTGGATAATTCGCAAAGCCTTAGGAATTCTCTCGTTGTTTGTCTACCTGGACATCATTTTACCTTGCCAATGGAAAAATCAGCCCAAGTCTTGATGGCTGCAAAGCCTCCTCAGTTCCCTCTTCACCGTGTGAATGAGCTGCAAGTACCACACAGCTTTACAGCTTCTCCACAGACCACCGCAACGATGACGAACGGTGAGCATGAACTTGTGTCCAGCAGCCAATTAAAGAATTTACATCTGTTATTTAATCTTCATGCAACCTACTCTACCATGCCGATGCAAATTTCCCCATTTTATAAGTGAGGCTCAGAGAGATTAAATACATTTCCCAACATTATGTAGTAACTGGCAAGCAAAGGTTTGTGTACAGAGCCAACTGACTCAATCAGCCCTCCTCTAGATCAGGGGTTGGCGAATTATAGCTCAGACCAGCTTACCAGTTGCTTTTGTGTAGCCCATGAGATAAGAATAGATTTCATATTTTAAAATGGTTGATTAAAAAATGAATGGTTTCTCATGACACATAAAATGATAGAACTTCAAATTTCAGTGTCCATAAAGTTTAATCAGACCATAGGCACACTCACTCATTATGTATTGTCAACGGCTGCTTTTGGGCTACAACAGCAGAGCCGAGTAATTGCAACAGAGATCAAAAGGCCTATAAAAGCTAAAATATTTATTATCTTTATTTAAGAAGTTTCTCTAGTTAACCCAGCACCACCCAGGCAAAAAATGAGCAATATGCTATATCATTCTGAGTTAGATCAGCAAAACAGAGCTACTTTAATAAATACTATGATAATAGAGGGCTTGATTTAGAAATCAAGGCTTAGAAGAATGGGGAAGGAGCTGGAAAAGCTAAGATCTGGAGGGTACAGAGGATTAAGGAAACTGCTACCATTTACTTCAGCTTGAAGAGGACAGAGGACAGAGACAGCAGAGCTCATGGGGCTCTCTAAGGAACCACTTGCAGAGGACAGAGGACAGAGACAGCAGAGCTCATGGGGCTCTCCAAGGAACCACTACGTCTGGTGGAATGGTCTGCAAAGCACCATGTCTAACAATCGCTATCTCTTGAGAACAATGCCTTCTCTTTAACTTTTCCTTTCTGAATCTCTTCAGGTTCCTCCCAGTGGTAAACTCTAACCCAGGACTATACAGGAAGAGGGATTCTGGAAAACATAGGCCCCAGTCATAGAAGGGAGTGGCAATGATGCAGAGTTAAAAACATAACCCAGTACAAGGACCCACAAACTAGTGCTCGACAATACCATAGGCAATACTCTGCCAGTGGTACTGGTACCTGCAGAGTGCCTCCAACATTGCCTTTGGTGATGGGGATGTAGCTTGGGGCACTGGAGAACCTAAGAAAAGTAGCATGTAGCCTCCCTCACCCAGGCCCTCTAGGTGTGAGAGGGGTACCTGCCTGGCCTTCTAGCATACCTCTTATGCACAGCACCTACGTGCTTCTCCTCTGGGATTGGGATCAGGCTTGAAACTCAGACCACATTTTATCATCTTCATCATCATCATTGTCATTATAGTTGTTAGAAGACCCTTCCATTTAAAAAGTGCTACTTTTTACTTTGGGCTGTGCTAGGTTCTTTATAAACTTCATCTTATTTAATCTACTCAATAACCCTTTCAGGTAGGGAGATATAACCTCTTTTCACAGATGAGGAAACTAAAGTTTGACGTTATTAAGGAACTTGTTCAATTTTACAGCATAAATGGCCAAGTTAGAACTTAAATCTCTGTTCGGAGTAACTCCCAAGCCCAACACAATGAACACCATGCTATCTGCCAAAGCCAAGTTCTTCTCAGATGCTGCCGGTGGTACCCTACCTTACATCTGGCCTCGAGTTGTAGAACCTTTATTTGTTAGTTATCTAATTATCCACAACCAAGCTCCCATTCTCCCTCCCTCAAATTAGACCCTTGGAAAGTTTCAGATTCAACTAGAATCCACTAAACCTCCTTGATGTGAGTATCAGCTGCTGATTTCATCCCAGATGATGGGGATGAAGATCAGATACATTGTTCTGTTATGTGTTTTGCAACTCTGCACAGCACACCGACAGTCACCCCATCTGTCCCATGAGAAGCTCTCAGCATCCAGTTTGGTCCAGGGTACTAGTGACTATGACAACGAAAAGCTATTTTAACAAATAGTTTCCTCTCCTAACACACTATAGGGTAAGAGTTCAGTGTGGGCTCTGGTATGAGCTTACCTGTTTTAATCCAGGTAATCATTTAATCCTGTTTAATCATTTACCACCTATACACTGAGTCTCAGTTTTTTCTCATCTATGAAATAAAGAAAGTAATCATATCCACTTTATAAAGGGGTTATAAGGATTAAATATATCAAGACATAAAAGTAACTTACTGCAATGGGATACTATAAACACACATAGTTGGCTATATTGTTATGATTATCCTCATAAATCAAAGACATCAAAAAATACTTGCTTTTCAAAATGATACATAATGCATTTTCTACTGAAGAAAGCTAATTGGAACAATTGTTTCTGGTATGATGAAATGGTGCCTCAGTATAATGATGATAAAAAATAATTAATATTAGTTAGCCAGTATGGTGCCTTGTAATTTTGAAATAGCTTTCTCATTAATCATGAGCATGCACAATTATTTTTGTTCATGGACTAAATCTCCAGTTAATGGATTCTGCACCGGGGCTGTGTCAGAGCAGCCAGAAGGTGTGTAAATTTGTGAAGAAAGCAGAGAAGGGCTTGGAAAGCTGGCGTTCGATTGCTAATGCATGCAGGACCCCATGCAGCTGATCTGCATGCTAATTGCCTTGCCAGAAAGGAAACAGATTCTGCAGGGCAGACACAAATAGTGCTAGGGACAGTCTCCTTCTTCCTCTCTCCCTTTCTCCCTTGTCTCTCTTCATCCAGTTCTCTACCTCCATGACTCATTCTCTATGTCACACATACACACACACACGAAAACCCAAAACCAAAACACTTCCCCCTGTCTCCAAAATGAACCAGGAAATCTGGAAATAACAGGTCTTTTATGGAGTCTCCACAGCTGGAAGGCAACTGTCAAAATGACCCTCGGGATTCAGGTGCACTAAATGCCATTAAACATGACAGTGACATGCCAGATCTGGGTCATAGAAAAATCCACCTGGAAACATGGAAACAAGGGACTGAAGAAAGACTAGGTTTGAAGCAGAGAGTATCTCTTGTAATAACTCAGGGTGAGATTATGTTCAGTGTGTGCCTGAACAAGATGCTGTAAATTGGAGAGAAATGGATAGATTGGAGAGACAATTAGAAACTAGAACTAAAGACTAATTGGATAAAGAGCTGAGGGAAAAGAAGGAATTAGGGATGACTCTCAAGTTCCTATCAAGGTCAACTGGATCCTCTGGGCCTAGAGATAATTAGTAATTCAAAGGATCATTTGATTAAAGGACCTTACACACCCTATTCATTAACACAATAAGTCAATACACTAATGTTGAGACTCTTTACCCATCAGACACTGCAATAAAAGAATCATTGACAGCGGTGTTTAGGAAATAATCACCTACTATCTACATGTGCTGTGCCAGGTACTGGAAAGGACATAGAGATTAATAAGACATGTAACACAACATTTACCCAACAAAAGTTATATGCATTACAATAAGGTAAAAAATTGATTATAGAAATATAGGGAAACAGGAGATTAATCCCAACCTACCAGAATAAATAGTGGCTTCAGTAAAAGTGTGGCATTTAAACTGGTCCTTGAAGAATCAGCAGAATTTCAACAGGCAGTATAATTTGGGACTCTCAGGACAAATAAGTATGGGCAGGGTCTGAATAAGATCTTGGGGTCATAGACACAGTTAGACCTGATTTAGAACAAGATGAGTTCTGGGCCCTCTGAAAGAACCTGGTTACTGATGAGTATCAGTTTCTCCTTTAAATCTTCTGGGACTAAGCCCTGGAGAGGCCCCAGTGTTAGTTTATATACCTGGTACTATTGCAATAGAGATGTCTTTGCCAAAGCAGCTAATAAATAAATACATCACCAAACACTTAATCACAAAAGTGTGTGTGTGTGTGTGTGTGTGTGTGTGTGTGTGTGTGTGTATCTTCAAAGCCAAGAAGAAAGAGTAGTTCTGGTATTATTTCAAACTGCCTGTTAATAAATGAATTTCTATTTTGATATCTTCTTAGAAATCTCTTTAGCTGGTTGTAGGAAAAAGAAGGACTTTAATCTGTTGAGTTAAAAGACAAAATGCAAATCTCCGTGTGAGGTCACATTTTAGACAGAATATGTTTCACAAGGGAAAAATATCACAGTCAATTGATCAACCAAATTATTCATTTGGAGGAAGAAACAAAAGCAAACAGAAGGACATCATAATAGATTCATTGGCACTTAGCCTTAAATAAAATTATACTGCAGATCATATTCAGAAATGATGCTGCTTATACCAGGGTTTGACATCTGCATGCTTGACAATCTCCCCGAGGGATCTGGTGTTTACCAAAAGTTACGCAGTCCCTGCTCAGAGTGCTGTATCCTCATAATCAGCCCACAAGGATGCCTGGTTGTTTGGCTCTCTAGAAAACAGGAGTAGAAAATAATGTATTATCTATAGAGTAGATACAAGGACTTCTTTTAAGGAGGAAAATATCTATATTTGCAACGTGCCACTTGAAGAAGTAGGTAAAACCTAAAGGCATAAATGTTCACAGGGCACAGAGTACCTGATCTACTATGTACAAGACAAGAAGAAACTGGGCTTGCTTCTGCATGGATGGACAGAAGAGAAAGGAAAGGAGGGAAAGGAGTAAGAGAGGAAAGCTGAGGTGGGGACGGGGAGAAGGAGAAATGTTCTTTCAGAATCCAGAACTCATCTTGCTCTGAATGTGTAATGTCTGATTTGAAGTCACGTTGCTGAACTGTACACCTCAATCTTGAATCCCAGAGGCCATTCCCACTCGCAAACCTTCACTTACATTGACTGGGTATAGAAATTGCTGTGTGAACAGAAGTTTTTGTGGAAGCCAGGGAAGGTGCAGAGATTTGTGTCCACGTCCATGTGGGCGAGAACAAAGGGGGCACCTGTGGGACTGTGCGCTGGTCCATAAAGAGGGGGTCGGAGACTTTCAAAGCCAGGATTCCTACCCAGTGAAAGACCCTCTGGAAATGTTTAGGAATCTTGTAGACCAGCACCGGATAAGATATTTAAGGTTTGAACAAATCTTTCCTAGATCTGAAGGAGGGGGAAGATCCAGTTGCTATTTGACAGATGCACATGTAAGCATCCTTGTCAAGAGAAACTAAGGAACCCTTTCAAAGATGTCTCATCCTGAAGATAAAGCTTTGAATATGGACTTTGCTGGTATAAATTATTGATATTGTGCTACCTGAAGGACAAACTCCAAAAACATCTATAATAAATATGTTGGCTAATCCTCTGCCCAGAAATCTACTGTTTGACTTTTTAACAAGTGACATGAAGACGGATAAAGGCAGTAGCAAGGCATCAATTTATAGAATAAGATTCTAAAAATAAACACAATTTTGAAGACTGACAGAATAACAAGAAGAAAGAAAGAGACAAAATAGCCCTTACTATTCCTTTGAGTTGAGCACTTTGGTCCCCCAGGGTATTTGTCTTTTTTATGTATATTTTTTAGACAGTCCTTAAGTAGAGCTATTTTAAACTGACATATTTTATGATAGGCTGGCAGCAACCATCCTGATACAGGGCACATCCTGCTGCGGTTTCCTACCGTAGTAAGTGATGGCGGAGAGTTCCACCACTGTGGCTTTTCACAAAGGAAAACACACAACACAGTGTTTTCGTAAAGACTGTGCATATTAAATTCGGTTGAATAATGGTTAGAAAAGTAAACATGCTGATCAGTCCACTTCAATCAATCTGCTTCAAGTTTCCCCGATGTTTAATTATGTAAAAACTTTGCCGTAAATCCATATTCCTTCTGATACCACTCTAGAGTGGGAAAAGAGCCAGAGTAAGTCAGCATCGAATAATAGACTTTAAAAATAGTTATAAGTACTTTAAAAAATTCGTGCAAAAATTTCCCACTTACAGGCCTATGTGAAATTACTATGTCCTTAAAATGTCCTAGAATCCCAGGGTAGCATTTGCCAAAAATTCCCCTCCCAGAAAAACCTCTAGTGAGAACAAAAGAACAGATGACCTTATCCCTGGCCTTTAGAAAAGATAAAATTGCAGCATTGTTTTTCATCACACAATCAGAGGTCTTTGCTCAAGGTCAAGCATTTTCTTCTGCATTTGATGAGTTTGTTGTAATCACGATTGGCAGCACAAAAAGATGCCTCCAGGGCCCCCGTGTTGTCAGCCAGGAGAAGGGGAAGGGGGATGAGGCTGCTGCTTGTGTGACAATCTTCCGATTTTAAAATGTCTTCAGTTTCTCAAGAGGAAGGACATAGGTAGAAAAGGAAAAGAATACTCTCCCAAATATCAGTCTAATTCATTATGCCTTAGCCAAAGTGCTTTCTTTTTTGTTTATTTTTTTAATAAATTTTATTTTATTTTTTAAATATTTTATTGTTTATGCTAGTTATCCCATTTTTTTCCCTGCACACCCTCAACCCAGCCCACTCCCCACTTCCATAATCAGTCCTATCACCGTTTGTTGTCCATGTCCATGGGTCCTTCACATACATGCTCTTTGACTGATACCTTCACCTTCCTTCAATCAGTCCCCCCACACTTTTGCTGACAATCTGTTCCATGATTCTATGCCTCTGGCTCTGTTTTGCACATTAGTTTATTTTGTTCATTAGATTCATCTTTTAAGTGAGATTGTATGGTATTTGTCTTTCACTAACTGGCTTATTTCACTTAGCATAATAGTCTCCATTTCCACCCATGCTGTCACAAAAGGTAGGAATTCTTCCTTTCTTCTGTGTAATACTCCATTGTGTAAATGGACCACAGGTTTTTTTATCCACTCATCTACTGATGGGCACTTAGGCTGTTTCCACATCTTGGCTGTTCTGAGTAGTGCTACTATAAACATGGAGGTGCATAAAAAAACATTCTTTTGAATTGGTGTTTTGAGATTTTTCAGGTATATGCCCAGCAGTGGAATCATTGAATCAAAAGGCAATTCTATTTTTACGGTTTTTTTGAGGAAATTCCATACTGTTTTCCACAGTGCTATATTGGTCTGCATCCCCACCAACAGTGCACTAGGGTCCCTTTTCACCACACCCTCATCAAGTCTTTCTGTTTGTTGATTTATTAATGACATAAATGTAACCAAGAAGGTAAAAGACCTGTACTTGGAAAACTAAAAGACACTGAAGAAAGAAACTGAGAAAGATATTAATAAGTGGAAGCATATACCCTGTTCATGGATTGGAAGAATTAACATCATTAAAATGCCTATACTACCCAAAGCAATCTATTGATTCAATGTAATTCCTGCTAAGAAAGGAATTACATTGAATCTGTTCCAATGGCATACTTCACAGATCTAGAACAAATCTTCCAAAAACTTATATGGAACCAAATAAAAATCCTGGATAGCCTCAACAATCTTGAGAAAGAAGAACAAAGTAGGAGGGATCACAATACTTGATATCAAACTGTATTATAAGGCCACCGTAATCAAAACAGCCTGGTACTGGCATAAGAACAGACACATAGATACATGGAACAGAATAGAGAGCCCAGCAATAAACCCATGTCTTTAAGGTCAATTAATACTTGACAAAGGAGGCAAGAGCATACAATGGAGTAAAAATAGCCTCTTCAACAAATAGTGTTGGGAGAACTGGACTGGTACATGCAAAAAAAATGAAACTAGACCACCAACTTACACCATACACCAGAATAAATTCAAAATGTATGAAAGACTTAAATATACATGATACCATAAAAATTTTAGAGGAAAGTATAGGCAGTAAAATTTCAGATTTCTCATACAACAATATTTTTGTCACTGTATCACCTCGCAGGGGTGTCAAACTCATTTTTACCGGAGCCACATCAGCCTCACAGTTGCCTTCAAAGGGCCGAATGTAATTTTAGGAGTGTAATTTTATCTAGGGGCAAGGAGCTCAGCACTGCCGCTGGGTAGAAACAAGGTGCCAGGCAGGATAAAACAAGGTGGAGGGCCGGATTCCACCCGCGGGCCTTGTGTTTGCCACCTGTGACCTAGGGCAAAGGAAATAAAGGAAAAAAACAAACAAATGGGACTATATCAAATTAAAAAGCTTCTGCATGGCTAAAGAAACCATCATCAAAATGAAAAAGGAACCAGTTGTATGGGAGAACATATTTGCCAATGATATATTGGACAAGGGTTTAATCTCCAAAATATATAAACAACTCATATGACTCGACACCAGGAAGACAAATAATCCAATTAAAAAATGGGCAAAGGACCTGAATAGCCACTTCTCTAAGGAGGCCATAGAGATTGTCCATAGAAATATGAAAAAATGCTCAATGTCTGTGGGTCCTAGCCATCAGAGAGATGCAAATTAAAACCATAATGAGATATCAGCCAAAATGGTTTCTATTCATGCTACACTTGCACTCAACTTGTATAACCAGCTCTTTAGCAATGTTAAGAAATAAAGGGAACTGTCTGGTAACAGAATTCCATGCAGGTAACATGGGAGTTAGACCACAAATGGCTCCCTCACCAGATTCTGTAAAAAAATTCTGTACCACCACCTCAATTGGTTTGAATAAAACATCATGACAAGAAACCTGCATTATGTGAAACTTAGTATCATCCATTTACTATTATGTTATGTACCATTTGTAGGCTACAGTTTTTTGAGCAGAGGGTTTACTAATATTCCACTACCTACTCTCAATCTTTCAACTCTCCTCCCTGCAATCACTTTGACCTGATTCACCAACTTGAAATAAATTAGGAAAACATCATTTGTTTCTTCTAATAATCAATCAAACCTGCACCTGCCTTATTATCAGGAAATGTAGATCCCCATCTTAGAGCCCCCATCAGCATCCTGAATTGTCTTAGTAGCCAAAGAAGATTAGTCCCCCTTACAATGCCATGAACGGGAAAAGAAATAGCCAAATACCATATGATCTCACTTATAAGTGGAACCTAACCAACAAAACAAACAAATGAGCAAAAAAGAACTAGAGAAATGGAAATAAAGAACAAACTGACAGGGACAAGAGGGGAGGAAAGATGGGGATAACATGGGAAAGGGGAAGGGGAAGGGTCAAGTCAAGGAGCACATACAAAGGACCCATGGACAAGGACAATGGGGTGGGGAATGTCTTTGGAAGTGGAGATTGGATGGGGCAGGGGAGAACAACTGGGAGGAAAAATGGGGACAACTGTAACTAAACAATAAAAAAGTAAATAAAACTTTTAAAAATAATAATAAAATTTTAAAAAAAGAAATTCCAATCAATCAACTACCTTTGACATATATAGTTATTCCACATCTTTGACAACACTTGCTATTGTCCATCTTTTTTATTATAGCCATCCTAGTGAATGTGAACAGCATCTAATTTTTTTAAAATTTATATTTCTCTAATCATAAATGATGCTGAACATCTCTTCATATGCTTAATGGCCACTTGTATATTGTTTTAGATAAATGTCTACTTAATCTTTTTCCCAAATTTTAATTGGATCTTTTGTCTCTCTATTGTTGAGTTGTAAGAGTTGTTTATGTATTCTGAATGTTAGTCCCTTCTAGACATACAATTTACAGGTATTGTCTCCCATTCTGTGGGTGTTTTTCCATTTTCTTAATTGTGTCCATTAAAGTACAAAAAGTTTTAATCATGATGAAGTCAAATT
>VMDR010029071.1:0-12901 GCA_007922815.1 Macrotus californicus | reverse complement strand
TCATTTTGTCATTCCAGTGCAGCTTTGTTCCACCCATTTCCTTTGTGAATATACACAAGTGGGCAAAAGTAGGTTTACAATTGTTTGTACGGAAAGAGACATGCAGGTTATGATTGCTACAATAGCTCTATTAACTCAAAAGAACGTCACACAGAAATGTAAACCTACTTTTGCCCACCCCTGTATTGTGTTTCTATATGTTATAAGCAAAAAATAATAATAATTGCATATATATTATTTTATACAACTGCTTTTTAAATAAGTTAAGGAACAGAGAAGTTATCCAATTATAATGTCTTTTATAATTACCTGTATAATCACCTCACCAACATTGTTCTTTCATGTGGATTTCAATTATTGTCTGAGATTACCTGCCTTCAGCCTGAAGAACTTCTTTTAATATGCCTTATAAGACAGGTTAGCCTGCAAAAAATTATGCTTTGTATATATGGGAATGTTTTTATTTTGCTGTCATTTTTGAAAGATACTTTTGCTTGACACAACAATTTTGGTCAACAGTATTTGCTTTCAGCATTTTGGGTGCATCTTCCAGCCTCCTTTGTTTCAGATGATAAGTTGGCCGTTGGTATTATTGAGGAAACCGAAGTTCTTGGTGAATTATTTTTCTCTTGCTGTTTTCATGACTTCCCTTTTGCCTTTGTCTTTCAATCTTTTTTGAATATGATGTGGCTAAATGTGGATCACTTTGGGTTGGTTCCTCTTACTTAACATTCTTTAAACTTCCTGGATATGCATCTCAAGTTTCAATCAAATCTAGGAGGTTCCAGCCATTGTTTTTTTAAAATGACTTTTCTGCTCCTTTCTCTTCAAACTGTTTTCTGGTACTTCAATTATATTATCCCACATTTCTCTGAGGCTCTGTTGATTTTTTTCTCACTTTTTCCCATCTCTGTTCTTCAGATTACATAATCTCTATTGATCTATTTTAAAGTTCATTGCTTCTTTCTTCTGCCAACTTGAAGCTACCATTGACCCCCTCAAGTTAATTTTCTTTTTCATACTGTTTATTATACTTTCCAAATCCAAAATTCCATACAATTCTCTTTTTATAATTTCTATCTCTCTTTATTCACATTCTCTTTTTACTAGGACATTGTTATCACATCTTTCTTTAATTCTTTAAGGATGATTTCCCTTAGTTCTTTGAACATAATTATAATAGCTGCTAAATCCAGGTCTTTGCAAATCCAATATTTGGGCCTTATCAAATGTAGTTTCTGATGCTTGTTACATTTTTTCCTATATATGGTTCACAGTTCCCCTTCTCTTTGCAAGTCTTGCAATTTTTTTTTTTTTTTTTGGAAACTTGACATAACAACTCTAGATAGTGATTTTCTGTTAACATGAGCTTTATTGTACTTGTTTCATATTCGGTTGCTTAGTGACATCATGGGCTATTTCAGTAAATCCTATTTCTACGTTAGAGTGAAACTCCTAATGTGCACAGGCATCCTGAACCCCATCTCACTCAAGATGATGGTGGTTCTAGCTGGGCTGTCTTTCTCTGACCTTCACGCTAAGATGCTTACTGGTGTGCCTCTAGTGTGACTGTTCCCTAGCTGTTAAACTTCAATAAATGCTAGCTGATCGTTACTGTTATCATTATTGTTATTACTGGAAAATGCTTTTCAGCAAGGACAGTGTTTGGAGCCAGTCTTTCTGGCTTGGTCACACCCTAGGAGAGCTCTTCTAGGCCCCTCTTCTCCTGCCCCTCTTCACTAAACTTCCAGCTAGGCTGCCATTTTACTTACTGCTATCATGGAGCTACCAGCCCTCCCTTAACTGCTCACCACCAAAATCTCCTTTTTTGTTTTTCACCAAATTTTTAGGCTTGAGCTACTCCACATTCTGTTCCAAATAAACCTGGTCCCCTGGAGAGGAGCTATGGACCTCTCTTTTCTAATAGTCTTCATGTGCAGAACCTATAGAATGGTCTGCTCGTGTCTCAGAGGGACGTTTCTTCTCTGTGAGGAGGGTCTAGGTGGAGTGGTGTACCTCGGTGTTCTTGGATTTCCTTTCCCAAGTGGGATCTCTACCCTGTGAACAAACTGGGTAAAAGCAATCTCTGACCCTATAGCTGGGGATTTGGTGGAATAAGGGAGTCTCAGCCTTCGGTGCTTACCTGAACTAAGTCTCTGCCACAGAGTACTCGGGGGGATGAGGCATGATGGAAGCCTGCCCCCACTGAGATAAAAGGTAAGCGTAGACTGGGAGCTGCAGGGAAAGGGGGCCCCATCATCTTGGCTGCACAAGCCCAGAGAAGAGCTTCCATCTATGGGGCTGGGGGGGGTTGGTTCATGACTCGCACGGCACAGACTCTCCCTCTTCTGAGATTTAATAGATTTTCCTAAATAAATATTTCTCCATTTGTTCTCTGCCCCTAGGACAATTTCCAGAGACTGTAAAGGGTGGTGTTTTAATGAATTTCCCCAGTTTTGGCTGTTGTACTGGGGAGAGGGTCAGCAAATGGCTGATGCTTTCCCTCCAGAAGTGTTTCTTCTCCCAACTTCTTTTTAATTACAGAAATCACATAAAATGTTCATATTATTTATCATACGATGGACCAGAAAGCACATCTGTCTATATGAAATGTGGGAAATAACTGAAAGAAGTCATTAAGTCACTATAAACATCAGTTAATTTTTTAAATCAGAAAGCAAACCAATGATATAATTAAAAGTTCAAAGTTTAAAGAGTTAAAAAAAGGCTTCATTTTCTTGGCAAAAAATGGCTATTAGATATTCTGACATCTTTAAGCATAAAACTTTTAAAAATGTTGGACTAAATACAAAAATCATCTTTTTAAATATATCAATAACCTGCCAAGAATGTAATGGAAACAGTCCGAGTAATACATCTTTCTCTATAAATGATTCTGAACAATGAGCTTACCTAATAAGGGTTTACTTTTTTCATCAACCAGAAGTACAGGGATTGGCAGTCTGCAGCCGATACAACAGCCCCACCAGTTTCCCCAAAGCCTTTTGTCTTTCTGTTACATCATCCTTATTGTAAATCTTTCATCCTCACACCGATACCTCATGGATTCAAGATCACTGTTCTGTCTCTAAACCTCATGTCTGCCCTCCAGGAAAGTTCAAAATTGAGGAAGCAGAAGACTATATGACAGGTTAAAATGTTTTTAGAAACACCCAACAGACTCTGATTATATCTCCTTGGCCAGAACTGGACCACAGAGCCACCTCTAATTACCAAAGGAGGCTGGGAAATATACTTCTGGAACTTGTACTTGTTGCCATTGGGAAAAAAATCAGGCTTCTGTTAGTAAAAAAACATGGCAAACGCGTATTGGATGGAAAGCTGGTAGTGCCTGCCACAGCCAGGCTGTGGGAAAGCAGGGATACGCACACACTGCTGCTAGGGCTGTGGTTGTGCACGGACTTAAAAAAGTAATTGAGCTGTAGCTATGAAAGTTGAAAAAAATGAATAAATGAATAAACTAAGGTTAATGATATTAATATAGACAGATTTCAAAATCAATTTTGAAACAAAAAAATCAAGTTGCAAAACAATGTATAGTATGATAACTTTTATATAAATCTTTATATACTATATAAAACTATCTTCACCAAGAAAAGACTTTAAAATGTTTCACTGGGATTCTGAAACATTAACCCAGATATCATTATTTTATTATTTAATCCATAAACTATATCACATAAAAATTAAAGCGGATCTCACTTTTGAAAAACCGAACACTGTTTCAGGGGCACATCTTTCTTAATCATGAAGAGGTGGGATGTTTAATGGTAAGAACAAGAGTTTGGGAGCCAACAGACTAAGCGTTACTTTAAATCATTGCTCTGAAACCTGGGAACTTTGTATTCTTAATACAGTTGCTTTAACTCTCTGCCTGTTTTGCCTTCAGTAAAAGCACAGCAAGAATTCCTCCCTCCCAGGGCTGACGTGAGGATTGGATACAACAGTGTGTCTAACCCAGATCTGATCCTTATCAGGTGAGTAGTAAGTTGTTGCTTTGGTATATAACTTAGTTTCTCAGTTTCTGTGTCCTGAATTACTTCACATGAACTGTGGCATCACTTGAAACTGCTATCAGAATCCCTGAAATTGCTTTGCACACATTTTTACACTCCCATTACCGTTAAGTACTAAACTATCCTTTTCAATGACACACCCAGGACAAAATAAAACAGAAAGTGGAAACTGAGCAGTTTGTTAGATAAGTTTAAATCCAAGGGGCCACGATTTTTAAGGCATTCTAATAACATTTAAAAAGTATATCCTTTTAAGAGAGAAAATACTACAAGTGTTTAAATGTTTGGTATAGCTCTTACTTTACATTATAAACATAGTTTATATCCTTGAAATTATAAGATTTTTTTAACATCTAAGACTCTTACCAAATTACAGGAAAAAGAGTGTCCTTTATATATACTATAAGCAATGCAATAATGGCTTATAGGTCTGTTAGAAGATGTTAAGAAAAAAGTTATGGTGAGATGCCAATTGTTTATTTAAAAAATTCAAAAAGAGATGCCGATAGAAATACACTTTGGACAAGGGCCACTTGGAACAAGAGTGAATGCTGGGATCTGTGCGTTGTGTGATAAAGCACCACACTTCTATCTGAATTTCTCATGCTTTCCTTAATGGAGGAGCAACATATTCCTCTATGGTTACCTTAGGGGTTAGAATTTTGATTAAAATATTTTACTGTGCAAAAATAATGTATAGTGCATTAACAAGATGGTATCTGATAATAGAATCTTTAAATTTGACTTTATCCTTTCTAGGTCTAAAAGAACAAAAATCCAACGTGAAAACACTGCTGAATAGTTTTTCACTAACGTGAAAAAGGTTGATGAGCACTTTTCAGTCTTAAAGGAGAGACAGGGAGAAGTCATGTGAGGACTGAGACGTGCGAGCGGCGGGCCTAGCCCCATGACGGCCAGAGGAGGCCATCTCCTCAGGTGGGGCCTGATGGTTTATGATGCCAAGTGGCTGCTGCTTCTTTCACTTACTAGAGAGTTTCAAATGTCATGATCAGTCTCTCCTTTAGGAAGATTAAGTCATTTTCATATACTATTATTAATAATTAGCCATTAATAATGTATTTTCAATTGATTTACCAATGAATTGCTCTTGAACTTGAGAGAGCAGATGTGATGATGATGATAGGAAAAGAAAGAAAGACCCAGAGTCCTAGAGAGCTGTCAGAGCAGCGACATTTTAAAGGAAGGAAATGCAAAGGAAGAAAGGAAGGGCATGAGAGCTGGCAACAGAACGGGCTCACTTTCTGGTCATGTCTGAGCTCTCCAAGGGGGGAGAAGGCAAGAAGGAGAAGGGATGCTAAGGGCTGCAAAAGTGTAGGGTGCTGTCTGCCTGGGCGCCATGTTGGGTCTGTGAACAGAGGACTCAAACCCAAATATTGGGGAAAAGAGAAAAGATAATATTCTTGGAATGGATATAAAGATGCACATGCCCTCTGTATTAGTCACAGTTCTCCGGAAAAGCATAATCAATAGCATATATCCTACAGGGTATTATACAGGGTCTGGCACAAATAATGCTCCTTTTTCATTATAAAATCATAAGCATGTAATTCTGTAACATAACAATATCATACTCTAGCACATTATATTACATTTTAGGTGAAATTTTCAAATTAGAACTATAAATGAATACACCCAAATTATTACCCTACCAACACACTCAAGCAAGCACTACTTCTGCCAGACCCTATATGATAGATAGATTAATAGATAGATAGATAGATAGATAGATAGACAGATAGATAGATAGATATAGATATATAGATATGAAATGAGATTTATTTCAAGTCATTGGCTCATGTGACTATGGAAGCTGAGAAGTCCCACAATCTTCCCACTGCCAGCTGGAGACCCAAGAGAGCCAGTGACATAAATAGCAGTCCAAGACAGAGGCCCGAGAAACAGAAATGTCAATGGTGCAAGTCCGAGTCAAGGACAGGAGAAGGCCACTGTCTGAGCTCATACAGTCAGGTGGAGAGAGTAAATTTGCCCTTCCTTCAGCTTTATGTTCTATTCAGGCCCTCAGTGAATTGGATGATGCCACACGCATTGGGAAGGGCAAGCTGCTTTATTCAACTCAACTCAACATCAACTCAAATGATAATCTCTTTTAAAGACATGTACCTGGAAGTAGTGTTAAATCTGGGCACCCCAGGTCCCAATCAATTTGACACAAACATTAACCATCACATTCTCCAACTATTGATTAGTCCTGTGTGGAGTGTGGGCCTTCTACTGAGGCTCTGAACCTTGGGGCTGTATCTCTCACAGAGGGATATGGAGTGTCCAAGTATTAAAAAAACTGAAGAGAAAAGAATGACCAGGAAAGGTAGAAAAGCTTAATAAATCATTATTTGGCTAACACACTGAAAAAAAATCACTAAAGAGAAAGTTGTTAACTGGCAGGTTAAAAATAAATTGTTATCTTTCTTTACGCATCTTTATTCAAACATTTTAGACAAAGAATTACTCAAAATTAGAAATATACTGAGCCCCATGCCAAGAGGTTAGAGTTGCTTTTATCTTTTTTACTAAAAACAAAACATAGACATTATAAACAACCTAAGATGTGAATAAAATTGCCCTACAGACATTTAGTCCAAATATAAATCTTGTCTGGCTACCGTTATTTTCTTGTCTCAATGGGATATGGTCCATTTATTTTACCTTTCGTTCCTGTTCAGAATAGACATTGGGTGTCCATTCTAAATAATAAACTGTACATCATAAGCCCTCTCTGTATTATTACTCTTATTATTCTAAATAACAAACTGTACATTATAAGCCCTGACTTTCCAGTCCTCGGCAGGGAGGGAGTTGGCAACCTCAATGCCTCTATTCAGGCAGGGCCCCTGGAAGGAAAATGTGCCAAGGGCACGTTTAACCGCAGAGAGAGCAGAAGCCTTCCAAGAACTACAGGGGAAAGACAAGGTTCCCTCTCTCGGCTCAATTTAAAGCAACTTTAGTTAAGAGGTATTTCCAAAAGATTTCTGAGTGATATATTGAGTTTTTTCAGCATTCCCAAATCAGAAGTGTCTGACCGGTTAAAGGGATATGAGGCATAATTATAGTTAAAACTTTTGGTCAAACATTTCATAAAACTCTTTAGCAATCTAAACTCAAATATCACCAAATGATGAAAAAAATCTACCTTTTTTTGTCTACGTCAACTTTACATTAATCTAAACAGAGGTTCTGTCCCGTTTGTGCACCTAGCACTGGAAGTGCTATGGTGTACTAGAAGTTTAAAGCCAGCAGACTGAGGTTCAAACCCTGTCTCTGTCCTTATTTACTGAACAAGGCGCAAGTGATTTCACACCTCTGACACCCACTTTTCCATATGTAGAGTGGGGAAAATAGAGCCTACTTGATGAGATTTGGCATGTGTTAAAAATTCCCAGGCCAAGTTGTAGCCAAACTGCACCCGGGTTTAGCATCTAGTACCACCCACCAAGTGGGTGTGTGTGTGAGAGAGAGATCTTTGTAAATCAACTTGTGTTGCCTTGAATAGTTTGTGCTCTGTAAAACATGAAAAAATAGATAAAGTTAGGTTTCACATTATTTTGTATACTCAAAATTTTCAGCCAATTTTACATAATTAACTAAAATCTGTGATACTATCTAAAAGTAAAAATGCCTATTTTTTAAACAACAACAACAAATAAAAAAGCTAGAAGTTGAGAATAACAGCAGGCAATATATGTTGAGCCTTTACTCAGTGGCAGGCCTGAATTATGTTCGGGAGCTAGAAAGATGATTAAGAAAGGTTTTATTTCCCCCAATCGGATGGAAGACGTTTGGATTAGAGAATTTACGAGAACTGAGGCACCCGTGGCCCTCCACTCTCAGGCCCCTCCTGCTCCTCTAGCGTTCCAGTCCCCCCGTGCTCCTGCCTCACCCTTGACATCAGAACACCAAACGCTCACTTTCTGCTATCTTTTTTACGGGTTCCCTTGCTCAAGCTGTCTTCTAAGTCTGGTTTCCACCTAGCTATCCCTAAAGATTCGATTCAGGCATCACAACTCCCTCAGTTCTTCCTCCCTCATTCCATGACCCCCCACTAAAATGGGATATGTGCCACTCCTCGGGATTTACATAATACTTTTGCATATTCCTAACACAGTAATTCCACAGTGTTTGTCAACCGTAAACTCTTTAGACTATAATTTATTCATCCCCGAATTTCTTCTTCCCGTACAGAGTTTGGCATCTCATAGAAACTCAAAAAAGATTAGTGGGATAAATGAATGGATTAGCGATCTCGTGCTCAAAAATAATTTAATAGTAGCTGCTACTGTATACACTGAATGTGTTCCTTCAGAAATTATACGTTGAAACTTAATCCCAATGTGAGGATATTTGAGTTGGGGGCTCTGGGAGGTAAGTGGGTCATGAGGACAGATCGTTTGTGAATGGGATTAGCACGCTTATAAAAGAGGCCCTGGAGAGATTCCTCACCCGTCTGCCGTATGTGAATACAGTGAAAAGATGGTCATCTATGAACCAGGAAGCAGGTCCTCACCAGACACTGAATCTGCTGGCACCTTCATCTTGGGCTTTCTAGCCTTCAGAACTGTGAGCAATAAAGTTTTGTTGTTTATAAGCCACTCAACCTATGGCATATTGTTATAGCAATCTGCAATGAGACAGTAGTGTTAGAGACAAAAACAAGGTCCCTGACTTTGGGGTAAGATCAGAACTCATCATGTCACCCAGAATTGCAATTCCTTGGATACTTCTGGACACTGGTAATGTTATTATCCTGTTTCTCAAATGGAAAGATTTAAGAACAAAATGGACAATTCTATCATGAGTCAAGAATCTAGCTTGAAATAAAGTCCTAATCTTTAATGATCTCACTTGGGTTTTTGTGACTCTATTGTGCACCCTTTTCCAGAAAAAAAGATTCTAGTAAATCTCCTCTGGCATCATTATTCAGTAGCGGGAAACTGTGACATGATACCTCAAAATAAACAAATCTAAGCCCACCAGGATTGAGTCTGAATGAGGGTGGCAAAAAAACAAATTTCCTCGGACTTTTTTCTGTGATCTTACAGATTATCTCAAGTTTGAGAATACAAATATTCAGAGATTTGGCAGATTTATAAATTCATAGGATTTTATTGATTATATGGTAGAAAAAACTGGAGTTAGTCTTATATTGTCATTGGCGTTAATGAGGTTGAGAGTTTCTGTTTGATCTCCATTCAAGCTTTTTAGAAGCTTGGGAATTGCAGACTGAAGCAATTCAAATTTATGCAGAGCGTGACAGTGAGTTAATTACCAGAACTATGCAAAATTGAATTTTGAGAAAACAATTCTGGCATTTTTGAATACTTGTATGTTATGAATATACTTATCCATAAGCATATGCAAGCTATCTGTCAACTAGCTGGCTCATTTTGAAGACATGTCCACTTAAGAGAAAATATTATATTTCAAAGAGCCTTATGAAATATAGAGAAAAGACTACAAGCACTTTGCCCTTTACCCTTGAAATGTATGCAGAACCCCTAACTCGAGTTGAACTCATAATAACTGAACTCCCAGGCACTATACTTGTTAAAATAGATACAGACACTAATCCAAACAGGCAGGGTGGTCTCTTCTCAAATATTCACATTCCACACACTCACAGACACACTCAAATCATAGCAAGACTTAACACGGAAACAGAGGAGACAACCATCTCTGCAGTGTGATTTCAGATATGTTCAGGTTGCCCACAAAATGCCAGTCCTTTTACCAGCTAAAATTTCCCAATCTGATATTTATTTTGAATTGTAACATTTTGAATACTGTTAACAGGGAAATGCTCTGACATATATACATGAATAGTGGAAGAGGGAGCGATACCTTTAAAATGGTATTTCTCTTTGTGTAAACAAATGTATCAGATGATACCTGAAATTGATTATAACAAAAGGAAGAAAGATAAGAGCACGAATCCCTAAGCACCAAAAAGAGAAGGTAGCACTTCTGTGAGTTGGAGAATGAATACAAAGAAAGAATGAGAGTGCAAAAGGCAAACTTCTGACTTTGATATCTGCCCAGTATGGGGCATGAACCCTACAATTTATAAGGAAAAAGATATCAAAAGCAGGAGTGGGGGTGGAGGGGGTGATGTTTTCCTCATTCTTCACCAAGTCTCTTCAATGAGTCACATTTTCCATCGGAAAGTTTACTTATTTGTTTTCAAATTCTCAATATGGTACAAAGAATAAGCCAGAAACATTTGGTTGCAAGAAACACACACCTGCTTAAACTATGTAAATTAGCAAGTCTACTAGAAAGATATTAAGAGAATCTCAATGAAATAAAGTGATCCAAAAGTCATCAGGCAACCTCTTTGCCTTTTTTTAATTTTTTAATTGTTGTTCAACTACAACAGTTGTCCCAATTCCCCTTGCCCCTCATTGCTCTCCCCTGCCCCACCCACCTGCCCTGCTCCCTCAGTCAATCCTCACCCTGTTGTCCATTACCATGGGTCCCTCATACATGTTCTTTGACTAGATATTTCCCCTTCTTTCCCACATTTATCCCCCTCCTCCCTCCCCTCTGGTCACTGCCAGTTTGTTCCTTATTTCCATATCTCTGGTTTTATTTTGCTCATTTGTTTTGTTCATTAGGTTCCACTTACAGGTTTTTCTTTGTAACGACATTTCATCTCTGCTTCTCTCTTCATGTCTGCTTTGGTTTTATCCTGTTTTTTTTTTTTTTTAAATAAAGTCAAAGTTTTGGCTTTTTCATAAATGCAGCTTTTATTGGTCTTGGCACAAACTTAAAGTCCACATCTAGGTAGTTGTCCAGTTAAATATCCACAAAACCTGAATCAATATGCTAACTTCCAATTCCTGAAAGAGAGATACAGGGAAAGAAAGAGAGCAGACAGACAGACAGAGGGAGAAAGAGAGAGGTTGATTCTATAACTGTCCACCAAAGAATTCCCTGGTAGATATCTGCATAAGTTTTTCAACAGACATTAAGTGTGAGATAAATTATCTTAGAGCAATGTATGAAAATGGAGACATTGATTAGGCATTTCTAATAAATTAATATTGCAGAGATAGGTGGATAAATAAAAAGGAATGAATAAAACTGTCAATCAGTTCCATTCAATTTTCTTCATCCCTTTGGCAAGTGACCTGAGTTCTGAACCCTCCAATTAAAACTTTCATGACCCTAGTGGCAGTAACAGAGTGAATGATTCCAAAGACAAGTCCCAAAATGTGCAGGCCAAATATTTGCCAAAACAGAAGTTTTATATAAAAATTTGTTTCTTTGACATACAACAGTGGAATGGTTAAGTGGTGTTTAACCATTGTAAAAAACAAAAAGAAATCAATTCTACTAAAAGGATCTTCCAAATAACTTCAGAAAATAAAAAAACTTGGAATGCCCAAGACAGAGATTAAATAGGAGATAGGAAAAATGTGCAGAAGCTTTTGGAATCACAAATACAATCTTTTTTATATATTATGGAAAATTTCCCAGAGCCTTTCCAGTACCAAAAGAAAGTTTTCTTCATATCATTTCTTCTACTAGACAGTCCCAAGCTCCTTGGATCAAAAAATCAGGCTCTAATAATGTAGTATTAGTTCAACTTCCAAGTTAATGAGGACTTTTTGCCAATCTTGTGATCCCTATCCATTTTTTATCTTGCATGACAAAATATGTTTTAGGATCCAACTCTTCCTACTTACAAAAAAACTTCAACAACTATTTCTAAACTGTGAGCTGTTCCTTTATCTTATTAAAGCTCTAAGGGACTTCTACTTAATCAATTTACAAATGAACAAGCGTTGCCCAGCCCTGCGCTCCTGGTTAGAAAATGGTCTGTTCTCATGTGCTCAGCTATGGGTCTAGCAAGAGTCAAGGTTTTATTCCTAGCAAGAGTCAAGCTTCTTTCTTGCCAGTTGCACTTGTTTATATAATTACATAATTAAATTCAATATTATACAGAATAATGATATTTGAGTGGGGAAAGAAAATAAAAGTGTTATTTCTATGGTAACTAAGATGAATACTTTGGAAAAGCTAACTAAGTGTAAGTTGTTAAAAATTTCAGTGTAATTAGATGTTATTCACACCTGTCATTTATTCAACATTGAATGAATATTTATTGAGTACTTTCTATGTGTCAGCCTTTGTTCTACACATTGAAAACATAAAGATGAATGAAGCAATGTTTTTCCTCTCAATTTGCTTATAGTCACTTGTGTGAGACAGACACAAGTGGCCAAATACTCTCTTATTGGCCTTCTGTAGGCATATGTCCTCCATAGGAGGGGCACATAATATACTCTTAAGAGTTAGGGAGGACTTCCTGGAGAAGGTTACATCTGAGCAGAAACCTGAAGGACAAGGAAAGTTATCCAGAATTTGGGAAACAGAAATAGAAGAAAATTTTAGCTAGAGGGAAAAAACACAGGCAGATGCCCAGGGGGAGGGTGAATCTAGCATATTCTGAGAATTGAAATAAAAGGAGAGAAAGATAATTGATGTAAATTTAGAAATAACGAAGGGACTCATGACTCCTAGCTTGTGTAAGGATTTTATCTTGAGAGAAACAGGAAGTTGTTCAAGACTTTTCAGAGAAGTAAGTCAACTAAAAGGACAGTTCTGACAGGTCACGCCAACTACACCGACTGTGAAGAGTGACCTGGAGCAAAGACCGGTAAGATGACCGTTGTAAGCAGTCCAGCAGAGAACTAACGGTTACCTAGATTAGGGTAACATGAATTACCAAAACTGACTCAACCCCCCCTCACAAGACCTCAGTAGACATATAACCAGAAATAACTGACACAGGTATCAGAGAAATTTGTGCTCCCAAATATCACAAA
>VMDR010029070.1:0-12896 GCA_007922815.1 Macrotus californicus | reverse complement strand
CATATACTATTAAAATGTTGGAAAACGTTCTATTATTCTTGTAACTACACTAAGTCCTGGTTGTTCTTATATTGTGAATGAGATCATGAAGAGAATGAAGAGAACTAAGGATGTTTAAAGGGACCTTACAGAAGAACTGGAAAGAAAAGATGCACATCAAGGTTGTTCTTGGTCTGTTGTGTAGATAAATGTAGTTTGTAATGTAAATACCTTCAGTATATCTTCCTGGTCCTTCAATAGTTGCTTGTTAGTTTCTTTCTTTTCTCTGGCTTAGAGACATACTTCAGCTGTGTCTATAATATAATATGATATAGTTGTGCTAATAACATAAAATTTCCCAGTTTATTTCACATTTTGGAACAAGTGGAAGATCTGGGCATGAAATAGGCAGATGGTTTGTCTGGTTGCAGCTGCCTGAGCAATAGGGTTGGAGTCTCCTTTACCCTTCTCATGCTGCATTCTGTCTTTCTTCTTCAGTCTCCTTCACATTCATTTTCTTCCTCCCCTCTCTTCTCCTTCCCTCTTCTTCCCTCCCCTCCCCTTCTATCTCCCCCCCACCCTCTCTTTCTCTCAGACACACACTCACAGCATTTACTGAAGTCTTTGAAAGTTCTTGTCCTGTTTTCTTGACACTCAGTAGCATTTAGCCCCCCAGGGCTTTGCCTTCACTGGAGACAAAGCCCTTTCAGCTGGCACTGTTAAAGCTGTATTTAGCTGCCAGTCTCCATCATTCATAGACAGTGAGGTCTAAACAATTGTTTTGTAAGCAGTACTTCTACAAATTCCTAATAGTGAGGGAAACCCATTATAAGTTTTTCTTGGTGAAATTCTCTTCAAATGGAAGGTGAAATCTTAAAGGTTGAATACAAGTGAAGAAAAATGGGTTAGCTAAGATGCTTTGCATGTGCAATAACAGGAATTTGGTGGTGGTGATGGTACAGTTGTTGGTGGTAAGGATTGGCAAGTAAAAGAGATGACAGATGAAGGGGAAACAATAGTCAAGCAACTTGAAAAGACGGCCTGATGGATTTCAGTAATAGGAGTGTCTGATATTCTATTTAAAATTTTTGTGCATTGCTGTGATGTCAATCTATCAGGAGAAAATTGAGGTTATCCTAGATGACAGTTGAGTGACATATTTATTAAACATCTATTTGAAGAGCACTCACTGTATGCCTAGTGGCTTTCATAGTCATCAGTGCTTTGATGAACTGTAACACAGGGCAACTTGCAGCACAGAGGAGCGGCCACTAATGTAGACTGGGGTAAGCTCGGTCAGTCTTGCTGGAATAGGAAATTCCTGAATGTATTCTTGAAGAATGTGTATGAATTGAATAGCCAGTGAAGAAGGGAAAGATGCGTTTGCCAAGACATGGAGGTGAGAGAAAGAATTGTAGGTTGTAGATGGTTTCGTAAAGCTGGAGGGTGGGGTGTGCTGACTCATTCATGACTTCAGTTGTGTTAGTGCAGACAGATGACTGTGTCCTCACGTGGCCTTTTCTTGGTGCCTGCACATGGGGGGCGGGGCGGGGGGGCGGCGGTGAGAGAGATAGAGAGGGAAGAAAGAGAAACTCTTTTTTTCTCTCCTGTGACCTCAGTTAACCTTAATTACCTTCAAAGGCCTGTCTCCAAATACAGTCACAATGGGGATGAGGGCCTAAATATTTGGATTTGGGAGAGACACAGTTCAGTTCATACCACCAATCATGTTGGATTTGATATACTTTGCCAGAGGTTTTGAACTGTAAGCAAGAGGAACCTATTTTAAGGAAAGTTAGGTAACAATAATGATGATCATGATGATGATAATAACATTGTGATGATTATTATAATAAATTAAAATATCTATACTTAATTGAGTTCTTCCGATGTAGAAGACACTGTTTTAAATGGTTAAATGTATTAATTTTGTTTTGTGTGCTCTCCTAATCACTTTGAGGTAGTAGTATAGAGGAAAATACGGGAAACAGGGCCTTGTCCAAGGTCCTTGCCTGAAAACCAGGTTTGACTCTAAGAAAGGCCATATTGATACTGTCATTTATTTATCCATTCAACATAACACTCGCTCAAGCTTTTTAACATTACCGAATGACAGAGAGATCCTCGTGGAATTTTAAGAACAAATATTTAATGTCGAGATAGTAGAGAAGTAAGCAAATACGTACATATATTTATAATTTGTGGTGATAAATGCAAAATGTGGAGTACTTATTTAAAAGAAGAGAGATCAGAGGCAAGGAGACCAGCCATAAGGCTATAACAGGGTACAGGTGATGGAAAAATGACCAAAATTTAGACTATAGCATCAGCTGTTAGTGAGGCAAGCAAGCAGGGAAGATTTGGTACAGATTTAAGAAACAAATTTGCTAATGTCAGTAGGCTGTGGTTTTCTGTGGGCCTCTGAAACCCTGGGGGAAGGGAGATAAGACAGTTGTCTAGTTCATATTTTTATTCAACTATGATATTAGCTATGACATATGAGAACATTTTTATCTTCAGCATAAATCAAATGGATTATATTTTGATCAAAGCTTAACCATGTCTCCAATTTTAATATTAAAAATATCATCCAACTTTTATTGCTCTGTATGCTGCCTCTCATATCCAGTTGGTTTCAAGTCTCTTTCCCTTCATCAGAATAGCCTATATTTGTAATAAGTAGTCAAGTCTTTATTATAAAAAGCAAGTAGGGGAGATCTGTGTTCTAAATTCATTCCTGAATGTCTCATCTTCTTGTGAGCTTTCAGCACCTAATGTTGCAGAATTTTTCAAAGATATTCAGTCTGTACTCACTGTCCTAACTGCAATGGTGTTATTTGTGTTCTCACCTGTGTCATCAGTAGACCAATCACGTAAGTCCTACACTCAGCTAGTGAAAATGGGAAAACAAAATATTCCGAAATAACAGGGAGCTTCGCTCACCTGTATGTTTACAGAAAAAACACAGAAAGTCAGTAAAACACAAAGCTATCACAAGGCATCATCCTGGAGAACAAAAAAAGAAGAAACGCAGCATGTCCTCATTCTCAATAGCACATGTCCTCTGCTGCAATTTAATGTTTCCAAGATGGAGAGTGGACATGGATCTTACATTTGATGGCATCGTAGAATTAAAGACAGTTCTGACTCCAGGCTCCCACCAGGTAGATTGTGAGTCCAGAGTAATATCTCCTCTATTACAATTAAAGCTCCCTTCATCAAAACTGAAGACATAGTAAATGAGTGTGTGTGTTTGTGTGTGTATGAGAGAGAGAAGAGAAGAGAAGAAGAGGGAAGGGGAGAGGTGGGGAGGGGTGGAGAGGGGAGGAGAAAGGAAAGAAAGGCCACCCTGCACTGCTGGTGTTACCGTTCAATGAGACACAAGCTCTTCTGGAGAGGAATCAGATATTTGGGGCAAATGATCAGTTTAATTTCAGACCATGTAGGGTGAGCTTTCTGTACAGCAGCAGAATCAGATGTGTAGGTCTTAAGCTCAGGAGAGAGGCTGAGACAGAGATGGATCTGGGTGCTTTGCATTCCGTTAGGGAGCAGTGACTGTACTTGGTCAAGGTGGATGAGGACTTCTAGAGCAGTGTTAGGAGTGCTGAGGAACACACACTACCAAGGAAGAGCTGGTGATTTTCCCTTGCGATCAATCATCTTCAGAGAATGAGAATGCAGAGGCTTGTGGGAATAGAAGTGAGAGCAGAGTGACACAAAATCATACTGATTTAGGGTTGAATGTATAGTTTGGATTACTTGTTGTAACCTCAAGCACTGATTATGTTTGCCAGAGAGTTCTAAGATCCTTACTTTGCAAAGCCCATTACCTCCTGGAGTATTAGCTAGTACATGGTGCTTAGTAACTACTTCTTAGGTAAATATTAAAGGAGCCACAGTACCAAAACAATTAAATGATGCAATTTTTATATTTTACAAATCATCAAAAAAACACTACATAGGTAAAGAGTGAAAAAAAATATTGTACAATTCCTATTAATCTCAGTCAGTTAATACTAAGTGTGGGTCTTATTTTTTAACTCACGCTATACATCGGCGATTTTCAACCTTTTTCATTTCATGGCACTCATAAACTAATTACTGATATTCTGTGGCACACTAAAAAGTATGTTTTTTGCCAATCTGACAAAAAATAGGCATGATTTTAATTCATTTTCATTGGATGGCTACTGTTGTGTTGGCTGTTGTCATTTTTTTAGTTTGACAATTTAAGGGAAAAGAGGTCAAGGGTCCCTGACTAAGTAGTCAGGTATTGCATGTTTTAAAAATTCTTACTACACGCCATTTGAAAATCAGTGTTGTACATAAATAATAGGATATATATAAATATAAGCATATATATGTATATATATATATCAGAATGTCAAAATATTTTAAACATGAAATAGATCTTAAAAATTTAGTTTGAGTGTAATTTGGAACATTTGGGGGGAATTTTCTTGGCTTGTAGTATTTTTAAAGATGAACAAGGTGTACGGTGATATTTGGCAGCAGTTGTGAATTATATATGCATGCCTTTTTAGATTCAGTGTTGTCTGAGGTATCACAAGGTCTCCAAAGTGAATGGAAGGTTGCCGAAGCACTCTCTGTGTATCATGACCACCATCTGAGGCTCACACTGAGTTCTAAACCAGTGTCCTGCTCAAATGGCTCTTCTGCAAAGGGTTTTGGCAATCTGGAGGGACCCTCATTTGGCCTCTGCTTTTGGTTGATAATACTTCCTCTGGGAAAGGGACATAACTCATAGCATAATCCACTAAGGCCCCCAGTTTCTTGAGTATTTCAGGCTGTCCTTTCCAAAACATAAGGTCAGAGAATAAATCTCCACCACAAAATATCATAAGTGACATCAGAGCCTTTGTGAAAAAGAACTTGGCATCATACAGATATACAAAGGTGGATATAAAACCTAGACAAAGCCACACACAACCATCATGTCAGGAAGGAAAACTTAAAAATGCTCATGAACTAAGAGAATTTGCTTTGTAGTGACCTTAACACTAACTTCTTTCTTTACTAGTAGATAACTTGAAATCTCCTCGCAAAAATAAGATATTTAAAATCTTCAAGGAATGCATTGATTTGTAGATTTTTGGATCTGTATGGTTCTTATCCCCTTAATTCCTTTCTCAGAGAGCAATGGAGTTCATCATTTTCTATTGTAGTGAAAATTTCCTAGTCTACAAGTTCTGGACTAATTCCTTGATTGGGAATTTGTGCATGTTCTTTGTGAAAAATCCCGCCATTAACCAGTGAATTATGACCTTGACTTAGTGTTGCTTGAAGAACTCTGGCTTCACGTAGTTCTTCTAACTTTTTGATATGTGAAAACAAATGAGAAAAGCTTGCAATACAACTTGCTTTGAATGGCCATATATTTTGAAACTTGCTAAGGCTGGTATAAAAAAGACAGAAAGCTAAATCAGCCCAGCTCAGTGTGACACTTATGAAGAAAGACTACTTGTTCCAGAAATAAAGCTAAATCTACTTATGCCAGAAAAGCCTACCTTGGGAGTGGAGTCATAAGGGCAAAACTATTTCAGAACAGGGATGGACTATTTCCAGTATCAAAGGAACTCTCTGATTTTCTTCCTTTAAAACTTAGTTCCCCTTGTAATCTTACTCAGAATAAGGCTTCAGCTTATGGTGAGAAAAATGGTTGTTTGAAATGAATTATATTTTTAGCTAAACTCTTCCATGACTTTAACTGGTGTGTGTGTGTGTATAAATAAAGTGAGAATAATTTTTCATACCATTGGCTAGAGTGGGTTTTGTTTTCATTTACAATGGTTAACTTCATATATGATGGATTTGTTTGACTCACGATTTTCATTCAATTTTGGTATTTGTTAACACATAAGTCAGACTTGGTACTGGAATGGCAAGAATTAATTCATTCACAAAGAAAGTATTGCTTTTATATTTGGCTTTATAAAAACAGAACAAGTTGAAATTCTGCTATGTCTATATAACATTAGAAAAGCAAATTATCCTTTTAATTATGTGGCTTCTTGGCTGGAGCTCTGGGTTATAAAATATTTGGGGCTAAAGAGAACGCACAGCAGCATGAGTCAGTATTGTCAAATGAGTGTACAAATGAAGAACAATAAAACTACATAATGAAAAGTTTTTCCCCTCATTTAATTCTAATATGCTATAACACAAGTCTGTTATTGGGAGTCTTTCCACATGTAACTGAACTATTGAGAGACAAAAAATATTTCAGTAAACCGAAGGCCAGGGAAAGACAAATAAAAGAATATGCAATTCCACAGAGCATTTTATCAGCTTACCATTGTAGTTTGATAATATGATGAAAAAATCTAATACTTAAAGGTCTGGTGAAAGACTACATAGCTGTGTAAACATTTTATTAATTATGGAATTAGCATTTTTTATTTTCAAAATATAGTTTATGATTTTAAAAATGCAACAATAATTCAAACGCTTAGAAGACAGCCATCTGCAGCCTCTCTGGTTGTTTCTGACCTGACCTACATCCTGAAGTCGAGCCACTCTTACAAAGAGGGTGGACGTCACATCAGTTTGCTCTTTCTCTTTGAATGCCAAACTCTTTTGTGACTAACAAGTGCCATTAGTAGAATTGTCTTAATGTAATTCCATGTAGCAAGATATCTTGCAAGGCTAATCTGTAGTTTCAGTTACGGTTGTCCCACTTTTCCCCCATTACTCTCCTCCGCCCTACCCACCCCCCACCTCCCACATTCAATCCTCCCTCCTCCACTGTTGCCTTTGTCCATGGGTCTTTTATACATGTTCCTTGACTTGACCCTTCCCCTTCTTTCCTCTGTTATACTGCCCCCCCCATCACTGTCAGTTTGTTGTTTATTTCCATGTCTCTGGTTCTATTTTGCCCATTTCTTTGTTTTGTTGATTAGGTTCCACTTATAGGTGAGATCTTATGGTATTTGTCTTTCACTGCCTGGCTTGTTTCACTCAGCGTAATACTTTCCAGTTCCATCCATGCTTTCGTGAAGGGTAGGAGCTCCTTCTTTCTTTCTGCTGCGTAGTATTTCATTGTGTAAGTGTACCATAGTTTTCTCATCCACTCATTGACTGATGAGCTCTTAGGCTGTTTCCAGCACCTTGGCCATTGTAAATAACACTGCTATGGACATTGGGCTGCATAGGTTCTTTTGGGTTGATGTTTCAGGATTCTCAGGGGATAGTCCCAGCAGTGGGATTGTAATCTGTACTTTTCTGCACATGGCCCTTCCCTTACCCTGTCCTAAGTACTCCTGTTGCCCTGAGGAGACGTAGATTTGTTGCAGACTTTCACAGAGGAGATTTATAACATGAATAATACTTTTGAAAGCCAAATCTTTTTGCTAAATATTTTGTTGGGAAAAGAAAATAATTTTGAAAATTGAATAATTTGAAACGGAATTTTTCTGCAATGCCTTAAGGTTCACTGAGCTCTATGGAAGCTGCCCCTGTAGACACCTCTTTATCAATGTCCCTGGGGTCTCAGAGGAATCCCAGCACAGAGAGCAAGTGCCTTGGCCCCCATGGTCATGGGACAGAAAATCTCTAATACTTGTTCTTGGGAAGGATTTGAAAGCAGGGTTTACTTTCTTTATTTAATTACTGTACTAGGTTTTTTCTGGAGCCTTCTATATATAGGGCAAAAAATCAATTCCAAGAATAGCCGTCATTTCCATTGATAAAGAGAATATCATAATATAATAAAAATATCCAATTTAGGAGAATAGTCTTCCATTGCCCATTCTAGATTAGGGACTATCATTGATGGCCAAAGGAAAGTCATATTAGAATTGAACACTCACAAAAGACTTCAGAGTTACTTTCCCCAGAACTCTGATCATCCCCTCCCTACCTGATATTTGTCA
Organism: Macrotus californicus; assembly: GCA_007922815.1. Lineage (NCBI taxonomy): Eukaryota > Metazoa > Chordata > Mammalia > Chiroptera > Phyllostomidae > Macrotus > Macrotus californicus. Next base: position 5,025 of record VMDR010029070.1, on the reverse strand, counting down.
CCTACTGTTCCCTTGAATAGTTTCATCAATGGAGAACTCCTCATTCATGTGCCAGTCTTTTTCATTGTGGACACTTCTGGTTGCTAAGAAGGTCATTGTTCTAATAAAGTTCCTTGACCAGTTTTACACCTTTTACAAATCCGTATGGGATAAAGTATAACACAGTATTGAATTGAAGGCCCTGATTGTTAGCCAGCCAGAGAAAGAAAATATTTGGGGGGAATGTACTGCATTTTTAATATTCTACTTTGTTAATGCCTAAAGATCTATCTGAAAAAGAAGCGGAAATAATTAGTGTGTTTTTAATTGATGTAGAAACTGAAGCCAAGAGAAGTTATGTAACCTCAGTATTACACCATCAGTGGCACAGGTGGGAGAAAGTGGGAGAGAACAGTTTCAGTGGAGTGGGGATTAAGAAGTGAGATTAAGAGAGTCTGAGTTCAAGAATCTGGTTAATTAAATCACAGTGTGGCTGCATTAAAAATTTTTTTTTTTTAGATTTTTATTTAGAGAGAGAGAGGAAAGGAAAGAAAAAGAGAGGGAGAGAAACATCAATGTGTGGTTGCCTCTCGTATGCCCCCTACTGCACAACCCAGGCATGTGTCCTGACTGGGAATTGAACCTGTGACCCTTTGGTTCCCAGGCAGTGCTCAATCCACTGAGCCACACCAGCCAGGACTGCATTTTTATATTGTGAAATATGCTTATTTGAAACATTAGCAAATGTGCCTCATAAGAAAGACTCTTTGAATAAATAAACTTGCATCACTGGTCAAAATTCCTAAAAAAAGAATAGTATGTCATGTAGTTGGTATTCTTTCAAGGAAGAGCCCTGTCCCTGTGGCCCAGAGAAGTTTCTGAGGGTGTGATTGGCAAAGTCAACCCACAAAAAAGAAAACTACAGATGGAGAGCTGGACATAGTACTGCTGGGTGGAGAGGTCGAAGCAAGTTGGGCCTTTGGGTGTTTGGAAGAGGAGGGGAGCACTTGGGTCCTGTCCCTGGGGGTCCTGCTCTAGCACCTTATGCAGGTGAGAGGCTCCTCATTGCTCTACCTCCCAGCAGATGCTTAGGAAAGGGAAGAACAATTTTGTCAGCCTCTGGGATCCCCAGGTATAAGAGAGAACAGTTTTATCCCTTCAACGGCCCTTGTCAGAATCTTAGTCCTAGGTTGGATTCTGGGTACTGGGTGGCTGAGGCCTCAAAAGACAGTGCTGTGCACTGGGGAAGGAATGCTGGGTCTTGGCTGTGGAGCTTTGGGGGAAGGAAAGGGAGGGTCTGAGGCTCAGAGGAGACAGTGTTGATCTAGCACTTGCCCACAGTGCATTAAATCCTAGATGACGGAAGCTAGAGGCAAAGGATAGTGTGAAATGCCAAGGCCAAAGCATCAGGCAACAAATTGAGGTCAGGGTTAAGAGAAGAGGGACATGCCCAAGCGGTCAAGTTTAGGAGGGAATGTAGTGAAAGATGTCATGAAAAATCTGGGCATTGTTTCTTTTAATCTGGTGGTCATAAAAAATATTCTTTAAACAGTGGTTCTCAACAATGCGCCTAGGGACATTTGGCAATTTTGGGAGACATTTTGGTTGTCACAACTGAGGGTTAGGAGCATACAACTGCATCTAGTGGATAGAGGTCATGGGTTCTGCTAAACATCCCACAATGGCACTGGACAGACCCCATCGCAAAGAATTTTCCAGCCCACAGTGTCAGTAGTCCCAAGCTGAAACCCTGTCTTAGCTCAATACATGGCCTTGTGGTCATATTGAGGCTGGGAGGGTTTTCACTTCTTACACATAGTTTTCTTTGAGGCCTCTCACTAGCCATTCATTTCTGAACTGAATTGTGGTCACATATGTCAGTTCCTCACATGGGCCTATGACTGCTAGAATGGGTAGGACATTGTTCAAAGACGTTAGTGCCAGTGTCATGCTGGCCACAGCTGATGTTGACTATCATCCTTGCTCAAGGTGACATTGGGAATGCGTTTTACTCTCTGATTTACCCATCTAACACTTATCAGCCGACCACTGCCTCTCCTTTTGGCCACCTTCGTAATCTTCTGATCTTTGCTTTACCTGTTTCTGAGGTAACTGTCTACCCGACAGCATCAGCACTGACATCGATCTGGTCCAAACCCCTCACCAGAGGTGAAAATTGAGGTCCCTCTACAATGTGCTCACCCAAGGCTGAATGATCTGCAGTGTAATATGTGTTAGTTTTTTCAGAACCACACTGAGGCACAGGCCCTGAATTTTATGTTTTCTCAGTATCTTCTCTCTCCTCCACATGTAAGAACTGCTAGGTAAGGTTTGTATTAATTTCTTCTTGCTGTTAACTCTCAAAACTTTATTTGCCTAACTACTGATGAAATGTTTGCATGCAGACCATGCTGTGAAAAGAGACATATATTTTAAAAGCTTTATTGAAAAATCACTGTGGAAGATCAAAATTCCCTGTGGCAAGAAGACACTTCTCTTTTCATAAGCAAGAGAGGAACCATCATGCAGAGTGGGTAGCAAAGGGTCTGTGGTTATTGATGTGCTGATGGAAACTTCGAGAGGTGCCTGAGTAGCTTTGCTCACCTCACTTGGGAGGGCTCTGTCAATCCATAGTGATCTGTGCATCCGGTCAAGATATCACCGAGTTTTCTGGTCTCGTTCTTTGTATGGAAGGGAGAAGGGGTCCAAAGGGGTCATCAGTGCTCTTAGACTGAGAAGGAGGTAAGCGGGGAGGTCTAGGGAGGTAAAGGTGAAAACAAGAGATTCCAGGCTTACCATCCAAACCTGCCCAGGGGAAGGATTTTAGGGTATGAAATCCATTTTTGTGTTTTGGACATTTTTGCCACTTAGAGTGTGTGTGTCAGAGGGAGGGAGGGAGAGAGGGAGAGAGAGAGAGAGGGGTATTAAGTGTTAACTGTGGAAAATTATAATACTGCTAAATATACATGGAAATATTTTCTTTTTATACTTAGGTAAAAAAGCTAGGATACCAGGGGCCCTAAAAGCTGGGGCTAGGGGTCCTGGGATCTTATTTATCTTGACCCTTGGATGGCTATTTCCACATTTCATTCCTTTCCCCAAGTTTAAGGAGTTTCAACTGTGTATTTTACTAATCTCAGTAAGCAGAAGCAGATATTGTTTTTCTGGTTGATATTTGATAATACAGGGGAATTCAGTTTTTATAAAAGCTTTACTCTGTATTTCTGCATGTGCCCATTTTGTTCAACTTATGAATGGGCTGTGTTCCAGAAGTTCATTTAGATCAGAGTTTCTTAACTGGACCAACATGTTTCTAGGCTTCAAGGGGCACTAAGTCCCTCAGAGTATGCGTAAAGTTTTGCATGTATGTGCAGACCACCTATTTTCTGGCCAGGAAGCCCACTGTTTGCCTGGGATTCTGAAAGGAGGCCCTGACTCCCCAATGTTAGAAACATTGTTTGGTAATCGACTGTTTGGAGTTTTGAATGCATAAGTTAGAAATGGATTCTGCCTCAAGAAGCTTACAGCTTAGCAAGAGAGATAAGACATGCATATAATAAATAGCTGTAAAGCATTGACAAAATGTTCTAACATTCTGAGAAAAAGAGATGACTGTGCCATGGGCATCAAAACAGCTTAATGCTTTTTCCGGAGCGAATCAGGGGTACATAGGAGAGCAAATGAAGGGAGTGACTTCAAGGTAGTTAAGGAAAGTGACACATTTATATGTGAAATGTTCACAAGTTAGGCATTTTTAAACCTTTGCCTTAGTGATATGAAGATATCCAAATTATATTTATGGCTGCAAGTAACATTTCTCCATCAAATATGAAAAACAATGAAAAATGAAACAAAATAGAGCTACAGTGATTTCACTGTTCTCTCCACCAAACTGCATCTCTATCACTTGCTAAGAACACATTAAAAAGCAGACTAAGTTATACTTCACTTGTTTGCATTGTGACTAGATAGGCTTTCATAGTTATATTTAGACAACGAGAGGTTTGGGGTTCTGCCACAGCACACTGGGAAATTGGAAGGAAAAGCAGGGTGTGCCCTCCTGTGTACAGTCTAGCTGGACGTGACATTCTCTGACCACTAGGTGGCACCCCCGCACAGCAGAGCCGAACCCTGATTTACCAAGGGCGGGCTGGGCTAAACTGGTGTCCACAACCCCCGAAAGGGATGGCTGCACCTGCTAAATGAGCTGGTGAAGGAGGCAGGAAGTCAAATAGAGTCGTGTGAAAGAGACTTTCAGGAAATCAAACTGACGGTATTTTAGGTGACAAAAAGCAGATACTGCCTGTCTTTTCACATTCATTTTTTAAAATGTGAGATGCCCTTAGGCATGATGGTCTCTGGGCCACAGGAATGGTAGATAAATTAATATGCTCAACCCTGAATTTTTAACTTCCCTTAAAGCTGGCTTTTCTTCCCCATTTCTGTTTCTCCTAGTGGGTCCTCCTGTTTTCCGGGCTCCTGGGCTAAGTGATTTCTGAATTACATCTTTGATTCTTCCATCTTTTTTCCTTTCCTCTACTTTATCAAGTTCTATTGTTTGTTTCCTCAAACCATCTTCTATGGGCCTGTCTTCAGAGGTCCGCTGTGGCCCCTTTCTTTTCACGAGCACCATACCTGTGTCATTTAAGTGGCAATTACACAAATAAAGATTAATTCAATAGCCTCTTACTTGGCCTAACTCTATTCTTTCCCCTTTCAAAGAAGCCTTTTATTACAGTCAGAGCTTGTAAAATAGTTTAATCACAGTCATTCATTCATTCATTGATTAATTTTTATTTATTCCTTCAACAAATATTTTCTGAGCTCTTCCTCAGATACTGTTCTAGACACCATTGTACACTAGGAAGAATTCCTTAAAGATCCATGAATGTGAGTTTCCATTCTCAAGGAGCTTCTTGGCCAGTCCTGTGCTCAACAGTGGATAAGCTTGGAAGATCCCTGAAGACTGGGAAGACTGAGAACTTACTATGTGGTGAACTGACTTGATTGACTGAAACTTAAATAATTGGTTGTTGAATTGCTCTT
>VMDR010029069.1:0-12896 GCA_007922815.1 Macrotus californicus | reverse complement strand
ATGCCACTATACATCTATTTTTAGTAGGCTAAATAACAACAACAAAACAAAACCCCTCACAATAGCAAGTACTCGTGAGGAAGTGGAACTGAACTTCCATATATTGCTGGAGACATGAAAACTAGGACAGCCACTTTGGCAAACAGTTTAGCAGTGTTTTTATGAAGTTAAACATAATACCCACCTTATGACCCAGCAATCCCACTCCAAGTTGATAGAAACATATGTCCACACAAACTCTACAGGAAGCTTTTTTAAAGATTTTACTTATTTGTTTTTAGAGAGAAAGGAAGGGAGGGAGAAAGAAAGGGAGAGAAACATTGATGTGTGAGGATCACACCCAACTGAGCCACACTGGTCAGGGCTCTACAGGAATGCTTATGGAAGTTTTATTCCTAGTCACCGAAAACTGTTGAAAGCTGAATGTCTCTCAACTAGGAAATGAATGACAAGCTCTGGTATATCCATACAATGGTGCACTATTTGCAATAAAAAAGATGAAACTACTGTTGTATGCAGCAACATGGCTGAATTTCAAACTCCAAGAGATAGAGGCCAGATTCACAAAGCTACATACTATTGGATTCCATTTATACAGCTTTTAAAGAAGGCAAAAAATCTATAGAGACAGAAGTCAGCTCAGTGGCTGCGATGAGCAGGTGAAGATAGTGACAACATAGGTCACAAGGAGGTCTGGGTGATGGGCTGGTCCACAGCTCCATTCCAGTGGTGGTTTCATTGCTGCATGCTTTTGCCAATACTCATGGACCCATCCACTAAAAAGGGTGATTTTCCTTTGTCTAAGTTATATGTTAGTAAAAGAGAGAAAGAAAAATAAGAATACAACCTTCACAGAAACAGCTTCACATCTTCTTGGCTGGAGTTGGGTGTTCTGTGGGTTTGAAGGCAATCAGTTGGGGAAGAGGAGGGTCATGGGGATTGGTATAGACCCATCCACTTGCTGGGACTGATAGAATGCAGGACGATGATACTTGTTAGGAAGAAAGGAGGTGGGGCAGTCCACCCATGTTAGGTAGGCTACTACATGGGAAGAAACAGACAACAAAGGAATTGGTAAACAGAACTGTGCAGGGTAGGTTGTGCACTGCAGAAGGAAAGGAGTGCACAGAGGTAAAGACTGGCGGGGGGCAGGGGAGGACAAGTGGGGCCTCTCTGAGGAAGTGGCCTTGGAGCCCAGATCCACATGAAGAGACAAATCCAAGCACAGGAAGAGCTGAAGATCAGTGCTTCAGGCAGAGAGGGGAACACGGCAGAAGCTGGAGTTAGGAGAAAAGACCCACCTCAATGGAAAAACAGATGGCAAAGGGGCAAGTGCTGGAAATGCAACAGTGATGCAAGCAGCAGGAGAGGCCAGCTTGGCTTTTGTGCTAAGTGTCATGAAAGCCAACACAAGGCTTTGTGCTCAGGATGACATGACCCCAGTTATATTTTAAGAGGAGCACAGCTGTGTGGAAAATGGACTAGAGGGCAGGAAAATAAAACTTGGAATGATTACAGTCTCCCAGGTGGGAAGTGGCATGAAAAGAAAGATACAGGATAATGAAATCAGGTTCATGGACATGGGGGCTAGCTAGATGTGGGAAAGGATAAGAGGAAAAGAGAAGGCCAGAAGGACCCCTGGAGCTTCAGTCTGCTAACCTGGTTGGTAGAGCTCTTTAGTGCCATCCACAGCAGTGATCACCTTGATGGGGTGAGACCAGGGCTGCATGTCAGAAGGTCTGCTCAGGAGGGCCTAAGAGATCCACCTGGGGGTGTCAGGTAGGCAGTTCATTCATGTGTAAGAAGGGAAAGGGAACACCTAACCCACAATCAAATGATGAAAGCATGCTAGATGGTGTGCACATACAAATAAGAAATATTAACAAGCTCCCTCATGACCACCTGTGTCATGCCTATAGCTTTGATAGTGCCACATGAATGATCCTCATGACCTCCCTTCAAAGTTTTTGGATTTATTTTATAGATGCAGAAACTGGGGCTCAGAGAGATTGCATCATTTGCCCAGGGTAACTCAGGGAATAATTGATGGCACCTGCATCAGAATGGAACCTACATCCGTCCACATGTAAAGCTAGGCCCATCCCATCTTGCCTCCCAAATACAAAAGGTTCTTGTTTTTCAGTCTGTAAAGGAGTTATGTGGGAGACACAAGCCCCAGCACCACTCCAAATGCTTAGCCATGAAGCCTGCTCCCATTTCAGCCTGGAATTTCAATCAGAGGGAGGAGGCTGCCCAGCCTTGACCTCCAGACAGAGGAGACAGAAACATCTAGGCATCCAGGCACAGTATTTACAGGAGGCAGATTTAATAGAGCAATTTCCCATACAGAACTTAGCTAGTTCTAAATTAGCATAGATAAATATTTTTGAGAAAAGAGAGAGAATAATGCATTTTTTCAATAAAGCTGGAGCACAGAGCTCCTCAGCCATCCTGTGAATCTGGATGAAATTATTTCGCACCTGGAGTAATTGGAGGCTCCATGATCCTCCAGAGCTGAGAGCAGGACCAGCCAAATGGATAAATCCCCTCCTAACGGTTGTCAAGAGGCTGATGATCCCTGCATTGGACCAGGGTAGGGGTGGAGGAAGTGGCAGGCCTAGAGGGTCAGAGGCCAGGATTTGGAGGATAGGTAATGAATAAAGAGAAAAATTGCCCCAAGGACTAAGAGAACTGCCCACCCAGGACCCCCACCCCTCCTCTTTCTGGATGTAAGCAATACACCTGGATGGCACAGTGTGAATGAGCTATGCCCGAACTAGCTGCCAGAAGGGTCTGACACTCATACCTTATTCCTAGTGCCATGGAAACTATGAAGCTTGGGAACTCCTCAGTTAACAGCCCAGGGACTACAGTTAATGATGTGGGCTTCCCCTACAAATATTTGCTCATGTCCTTCACAAGCAGAGTATAATCTGTCTCATAAATCACTCTCTGCCCCAAGCCCTCCTCTCCATTTCCACTGCCATCTCCCCTTTCAGACCTCATCATCTGATGCCATAATGATCCCCTCAATGGCCTCCCTACCTGCAGAGTCTCCTGCAATGTTGCTCCCATGCTAGTTTTCAGCAGTGCACACCAGTATGGCTATACCAGGTCTGAAAAATATGGAAACACTTCACAGATGATTAACAAATGACCACTGTTCTGTGCCCCTTAAGTGCCCTGGCTGCCCAGGAAGCATCTCTCCAGAACACACCAGTGGGTCTAACACTGAAGGGCCCTGCTCCAGGACATTGCTCACAAAGTAAGCCCTACTTCACCAGTTATGAATTTTGTTAATATATCCCAGGAGGGTAAACTTAGACCCTTCTGTGATCTCCATTAACCCCACCCCCAGGCACTGCAAGTAAACATACAAACTAAGGTAGAAGACACAGGATACTGTCATGTGCCAAGACAAGTCCCTGACCTCCCTCCAACAACCAGGCTTGCTCCTCCATGCTGCCACCTTTAATCCTCTCATCACACCTGCTGAGAGCGATATTTTCCTAAATATGTCTGTGCACCACCTGCTCCCTGGTTTCAAGCCCATCACCATCTGGTCCCTGATGACCTCTCCTGACACTCTTTTAAGACTAGCTGGGTGACAGGCAGAACTGTCTGGATTCAGGTCCTTCCCAGGATAAAGGTAAGGGGACCTGGAAGAAAACTAATGAGAGATGAGCTTGACCAAGAATGGCCACTGAAAATCCCCAGGACAGTGGCCACACTCAGTGCTGGCATCATGCCCTGGGTCTGAGGGGCATAAAATGAGTTCTCTTCACCAGAGTTCTGCTATTGAGGCCTGTGATTTGACTCAGTATCCACTTTGAGCCCAGGGGGATAGGTAGGTGAGGACCTGGGCCACCGCCTGCCTTTGCTGGAACAGTTGCAGCCAGAGCTATTCAGTGGGACTCTGGAAGCAGGTGCCCTGCTGGGGTTGCTTCACTATTCCCACTCATCCTCACCCATTCTTTCTCCAGGGCTTGAGGCTCTTGCCAGATCTAAGACTTTAGGCCACATTTGCCTCAAAAGTCTTTGCAAATGTTTTGTCTCTAACATCAAATTTTTTCCATGTCAATGACTCTCAATAGGGGAGGAATTTTATCAGAATTCCTTGAGGTGCTTTTTTCCAACTACACACTTCCTCAGGATCCTAAAAAATTCTCCCTAGGAAAAATGCCCGAATCTCTGGGCAGAGAACTGGGAACAGGATTACAGCCAGTGTCAAAGCTAAAAATATCCTGAGATCGTGATAGCTCTCCACCCCTACCCTAACTCCATGTTGAGGCTGAGGCAGGAGCATGAAGAGGGTGGTCAGGGTCATTTGCCCTCTGCTTGTGTAAATTACCATCCAGTCAACAGGGTGTCCACCCAGCTGGCCACTTCACCTTAAGGGCCATCAGGAAGTTGTGGGCATAGCCCACACTTGAGGCATCCTGCCTGCCCTTTCCAGCTCTACCTGGTGATCAATTTTGCCAGACACAGTTCTAAATGCTTTATACATATTAACTCATTTATTATTTTTCCCATTTAACAGATGTGGAAGTTTAGGCACAGAGAGATTAAAGGGCTCCTTCACAGCCACATAGTTCCTCAATGACAGAGCAGAAATTCACAGTTAGCTCTGGGGGAGCCCTCATTGCCAATGCTCCTCTTGAGCCCCAGGATAAGCCTTGGAACAGGTAGGGGCTGAGGGCAGGTTTTGCTCCCAGGGCAGTGCAAAACAACAAGGCTCCCTATCCCTTCCACCCCAAACAGGAACAACTGTACGTGAATCAAACACAGGCCCTCACAGGTGTCTCTGCTCCCAGTTTACAGATATTTCATGCAAATTAGCTGAACATTAAGGAATAATCCATATCTTGGCCCAGACATAGCTCATTATGCACATTTATACAGGTCATGACAATTCTAACAGAGACTTAAAATGCCTTCTTTGCAGAAGCTAGTCACAGAAATCAGCAAAAATAGAAACCAGCACAGCAGTTTTGACAACCTGGGGTTTACTACTTGCCCAGAGCCACCCCAGGTTTTTATGTGATTTAGTCTAAAAAACAAGCATTTTGACACACACCCCAGCTTTGCCAGCTGTGAAGTCTTGGTCTGTCTGAGCCTCAGTTTCACCATCTGCACAATGGGCATCATACCCTCCTCCCTGGTTTGCTGTGAAAGTTAGAGGTGATATATGAGATTTACATGGCACATAGCAGGAGACTGAAAGTGGTACCTACTATTTTGTTTTTCCAACGAGCAGATAGAAAATGAAACTATGTGCTGGGGGTTCTAGAAAGGGCAGTGGACTGGGCAAGGTAGAAGATGATGAACAAAATTCAAGGTGAGTAAAATAGTGACCCTCACTGCCTACTAAGCATGGCACAAGGTTTCCCTTGATCTCCCAGGGGGTGTCCTAGAGAGGAAAGAAAGGTACCCTGAACAGAGAGAGCCAGTAACTCACTAATGTCTGGGACCCTAGCTGGGGTAGATCTGCTTGTGATAAGAGTGGATGGGGGTTGAGTCTAAGGAGCCACTAGGGGCAAGATCCAGACAGTCCACTGGAGTGAGGGGAGGAGGCTGGCAGGCTGGGGCAGTACCCAGGTGGGCTCAAGACTGGGCAGGAAACACAGGTAGGCAGAGCTCAGGCAACTCTCAGAAACCAAGGCACCAACAGCCCCTCCACCCTTTTCCATATACAAATGGTAAAACTGAGCCCCAGAGGAAGGGCTGGAGGCTAGAAGCAGAATAAGCAGACAGCACTACTGTGGTCCAGCAAGAGCCTACTGTGGTGCCCTGTGAGTCCCAGGAGCTTTGAATAGTCCCTTCTCCCAGCCTGGGTTTCCTAGGAAATGGGCCTAGTGCATCCTGTCACAAAGTGGCCCCTCCCCCCCCACACACCTCATCTCCATTGAGCCTTGCTTTCTCCTCCAGAGGCAAGGGAGACCCCCAGGGAGTGAGGATTGGGGAGATGGAAGGCACCCAGCTTACTTGAAGGCACAGCCACTCAGCCAGTCTTGAATGTGATTCATTTGGGGCAGGAAACTCAAATATCCACAGTAAAAGACTTTAAATATATGGTTTAAAGTGTTTCTAGTGCTCTGGCTGGAGTGGCTCAGTGGATTGAGTGCCAGCCTGTGAACCAAAGGTTCACAGTCTAGGACACATGCCTGGGTTGCAAGCCAAGTCCCCAGTAGGGAGGCATGGAAGAGGCAACCAAACATTGATGTTTCTCTCCTTCTCTTTCTCCCTCTCTTCCCCTCTCTAAAAATAAATAAATAAAATTTTGGGGAAAAAAAGTGTTTCTAGTAACATGCAGAGTGCTGAATACCAATAGCTAACACTCTTGGAGCCCTTCCTGCGGCTCCTTCATCTCATGTGATTATCCTTGCACCCATTTCTCAGATCAGAAAACGTGTTCAGTGAGGGAAGAAGTTTTCTTGAGCCCCAAAGCTGGTGAGTGACAAATGTGGAATTTAAGTTCTGTGCTTTAGACACTCTAGAAAATACTAAATTCTGTGAGCAGTAGAAATAGGGACTGATATCTCTCTTCTCTCTCTCTCCCTTCTCTCTCTCTCCCTCCGTTCCCTCTTCCCCTCTTCTCCCTCTCTCTTCCCTTTCTCTCTGCATTCTTCCCTTTCTTTCTTCCTCTCCCTCCTTCCCTCATTCCCTCCCACTGTCTCCTATTTCTCTCACTCCCTCCCTCCTACCCCTCTCCTTTTTACTTTGAGTATTTCCCAGTGTTCTGTAATCAGGAGGTCAATTTTGAATAGAATCAAGAGAGAATAACCCTGCTCTTTTCCTTAGAGGAGACCCATCAGCACCCCTCTTGCAGCTTGTGGAAAAAGAGATCAGAGGTAACCACAGCTCACCCTAACTCAGAAGTCATAGCTTCCTACTTATTCTGCAACAGCTAAACACAATACAGCAGGTCTCAAGGGAGGCCAACGACACAGTATTTTTTAGTTTCATCTTTCTGACCATTTCAATGAAACTGTCTCTGAGCCCTGGCCAGGAAGCTCAGTTGATTAGAGAGATGTCTGTATATGCCAAGATTGCAGGTCCATTCCCTAGTCAGAGCGGAAGAAAGGAAGGAAGGAAGGAAGGAAGGAAGGAAGGAAGGAAGGAAGGAAGGAAGGAAGGAAGGAAGAGGGGGGAGGGAAGGGAGAGGGAGGAAAGGAGGGAAGGAGGAAGGAAAAGAAAAACTATGGCTCTGAGCTTCCCTGCCTGACATAAAACCCAGTAACCTGACCCTCTAGAAGTGATGACAAAGTAAAGGTCCTTGGACCAGCAGGGCCATTGCAATGTTAGTGTCTTCTGGGCTGCTCTCTAGGACTCTGCTGCCATTTAAACAAAACATTTCCAGATCCCCCTGAACATTTCCTGATCCCCCACCATGGGTCAGAATTCATACCAAGTACTAGAGATTCTGAGATAAAAATAAAACACCGTTCCCTTAAGGAGCGCAAAGCCTAGGCCAAAAAAATAGACAAGGGCACAACTGAACAAAATGCAGTCTGTAAATGCTCAGGCAGCAAGGGCTGGGGAGTCACAAAGGGCTTCCTGAAGGAGGTAAAACCTCTCATGCTTCCTGAAGGGGCTATAACTGGCCAGAGGCCTGTTTCAGCCTCACTACTGTCCAAGCTGCTGTCCCTTTTTCTCTCACCACACACACACCCAAACTCATGGCCTGTGACCATGTTGTCCTTCCTGCATGGAATGGTCCATCATTGCTGCTGTTCCTGCAGAAGTTATTCTTACTTCCTCCAGGGAGCTTTGCTAGCCACAGGCCATGCCGAGGCCCCTGATGGATGCTCTTGCAGCATCTTTCCTCTTCCTAGAACTTTCCAGTTTGTAATACTGAAACCAGAAAAGATTGGCATTCATGCTGCCTGTCACATACCGAACCCAAGAAGCAGAGACAGGGATTGAATCTTTATGGGTGCTTTATTCAGATGGCCAGTGATCTGAGAAGATGGCAGGTCCATACCCTAATGTACCATGTTACATTTTCTTCCCAAGCCAGCCTTTTTATAACAGAGAACAAAGTGTAGTGAGGAGTTTTGAAATTCAGGGAAAATTAGATTAAAAACTGTACTATTCTCACCCTGGGCAGTTAGCTGTTCCCAGGGGTGGGCAGTTGTCTGTCTCTCCCTGGAACACAATGGCCTGGATGCCTCTACTTGTTCCCCAGGTGGTAATCTTTAGCGGTGCCCTAGGAGGTCGGCTGTCTCTCCCTGGAGTGGTGAGCCTTATCTGCAGTTCCTGAAACAACAGCTTTAACATAAACATTACCTACTAGGCTCATTAGCTATTTACCTTAAACTAAAATTTTCCAACTCTTGAGTCCTCTATCATTCGGTCATTGTGTATTCTAGCCTGTAAGCACTGAGAATGTAGGAGCAGGTCTCTGGGGCTCCTGGATTGGCTCACCAGGGCCTATTGCAGAGTGCTAGCACACAGTAGCTGCTTATGGAATATTTGCTAAAAGTAGAGAGAAGGAAGACACAGAAAAAGAAGGCAGTATGGGAGAGTAGTAAGAAGAATGCAGCTCTTTGGAGAAGAGGGAAGACAGGTCTGCTGTGTTTGAGAAACAATGACCTGCCTAGGGGGCTGCCTGGGCCAGGTTATCTGGGGAGTCCTGAGTAGACTTTAGACAACTCAGTGACACATTGGTCTTTGTTTCAGGGAGTTCATGCTGGTAAGGAATGGCCTTGAGGACTCTGGTCAGCCAGAAGCAACAGCCCCCACAGGAGGACATATGGCCCATGTCTACCCCCCTTCCTCTGGTAACATCTCCAACCTCTGGGAAAATTCTCCCCACTGCCTGTGGCACTGCAAAAGCTATGCAGATGTGTGCACACACATGCATATACACACATGAACACATATACCCCAACCTCTGGTGGAAGTGTACAAACTGGAATAGGTCAACTATAGACCATTACCCCCCTGAAAACTGACTGGTCTGAGGGGGGCAAGGTGGAGTACAGGACCCACTGGGCTGCTCAGAGTCCTCTCTGGGAGTGACCTATGCATGCTGAGGCAGAGGAGCTTTCTTTCTGCTACATTGGCAAGAAGTAAATCTGTAACAGCCAGCAGCCATATCCCCCCTCTTAAGAGAGTTGCAGAAGGAAGCTGCCAGCTAGAGTGAGATAGAGACACACAAAACAGAGCTGATGTTATCAGCTGTGCCCTAGATCTGACTGTGCCTGAAGGACTTTCCCTGGCCTCCCCTGGCTCTGCCACTCACAACAGAAGGAGGCTTTGTAAACACAGACAGTGCTGCCTGGAAATGGGATATCACAAGACACAGACCCTAAGATGTGGAGCTGGCTGAGTGGAGGTGAGGAAGCTATACAATCCCCCAGTCCTTAACTTGTCATGCAGCAGTGAAGGGGTGTGGGGAGCAGTGGCAGTGCTGTCACAGACTATGTCTGGAGATCCAGGCCGCATGCTTCCACAGCTGGGCTGTGGAAAAAAACACAGGATGTTGACCATTCCTGCCTCCTTCAATATGGCACACTGAGGGAAATGTAGATCCACTTGAGATCCAGAAGGAAGAGTATGCAGCTTTGTTGACAGATACCCTTTCTGAGTGTTATGAGAACCTTGAAAACTTTACAAGTCCCTTGCGAGGAGGGGGCTGTTAGCATCTCCATTTTACAGATAAGGAAGCTGAAGCTCAAACAGATGAAGGAATCAGAGACAACAGGAGTCTTGGTGGTGTTAGGGTTTGGAAGGGCTCACAGAACAGACTCCAGCAAAGGCTGACTCCAGTGAGAACGGTCCAACCAAGGGGGTTAGAGTCTTCAGGAGGTCTGGAGAAGCAGACAGGACAACTGAGGCAGGGAGCTCCTAGGGGAAGGTAGAGCACCATAATGGAGAGGTAGGGTAATGGGGTATTGTGCTTGCTGGACTTAGAGCTTTAGAATCTCACTTGCAGAGGATGTGGAAGCTCAAGGTCTAGAGAGGCTGGAGGGTGGCAGCTTCAGGCCTCTGCTGAGCATGTGGAGAAGCAGGGCCAACCCAAGGTCACTCCCTGAATGTTAGCTAGCAGTGGTTTCTGCTGGGGCTCACAGGCTGGGTTGGGAGAGTGAGGGGAAAGAGGCAGGGTTCAGGACACCAGGCAGGCTCTGGCTTTATTTGAAGCTGCTACAAGAGCCCATCTTCCATCTCTGTGCCTTACCCCAGCCAGCCCCATCTCTGTCATCTCAGCTGCCATTGCATCTGTCACCAGTGAGGGCAGGGGGAGCAGGGTAGAGAAATAACAAACAGACCCAATTTCCCCAAATCAACTTGTCACTATAAGGGAGGAAAATTAAGAGGCCTGGCCAAAGCTGACCTTCTGTTTACATTTTCCTTGGAAACAAAGAAATAATTGCTGTTGCTGTAAGGAGTCCTATTCAAGTGCAGCCAGAAGTGACACTGGAATCTTGAATCAAACTAAGTGGTTACTATGGTGTCAGCCTGAAATTATGAATCTCCAAGCCAGCCAGCATGGGGGCACAGAGCCAGGGGTACACAATTAAAGCAGAGAGACTAAGGGAAGATTGCACGTAGAATTTCAACAGCACCAAAATTGCACTTCCAAACATGAGAATTTTTTTAAAAAATAGAAAAAAAAGATGTGCTTAGAAATGCAGTTAGAGGCATGAGCAGGTCCAGAAATTGTCCCAGTTCCATCACACACTGATTTTCTCCACCCCAATCTGTCCCCTTCTGCCCTATGGGCCCTGGAAAGCTATGTGGAGCAGCCTTGCCCCACTCCCCACTCCCCACTCCCCATCATGTACACCTGTCCTGACCTGGGGGAACCCTTTCCCACCATAAAGTATGGGGACCTGGTGCACTGGTCCCCATACTTCTCTCTGTTGCGCACTATCCTTGACTCCTCTTTCTCTCAACCTCCACATAGAACCCATCCTCCATGTGGAACTATTGTCATACCTTAAAACATGTACTATGAGACCTTCTTCAGTGGCCTCCCACACTCAGTCAGGTCTGATCTCATTCCTTTTTGACTCATCTCCCCACTCTTTCCCCCTGACTCC
The DNA here is from genome assembly GCA_007922815.1 of Macrotus californicus. Taxonomy (NCBI): domain Eukaryota; kingdom Metazoa; phylum Chordata; class Mammalia; order Chiroptera; family Phyllostomidae; genus Macrotus; species Macrotus californicus. The sequence goes on along the minus strand of VMDR010029069.1, from coordinate 1,848 downwards.
AGCCACTCTGATCTCCTGGCCATTCCTGGAACATGATAAGCATGCTCCTACCTCAAAGTCTTTGCACTGACCCTCTGTCAGAACTTCCCCTCAGATCTCTGTGGCTGCAGAGGTCTGTTTTGCTCACTGTTGTATTATCCATGCCTAGAACAACACAAGCACGTGGAAGTGCTCAGTGAATCAGTCAACCATTCCCCATCTTTTGAGCCACATATTCTTCATCTTTACCATGAGAGTCTGGACCACATCAGACGAGTAAATGGAGGCTCCCACAAGCAAAATCCATCCTGGAAGCCTGTTTTCTTCAGCCTATACCGCATTAGCCTATAAGGCATTTGTAAACTTGAATTCATTAATGACATAAAAATTGAGATATTGAACATACAACTCATGATTTTCAACAGAGAAATTATCTGTTCTTTAAAGGTCTAGTAGAGGTTTCCCATAAAACCATCTGGACCTGATGCCTTCTTTTTTATTTACTGTATTTACTTTTTTCTTTGCCTCTTCTTTTTTTTAATTTTTGTTTTTTAATCCTCACCCAAGGATACACTTTTATTGATTCCAGAGAGAGGGGGAAAGGGAGAAAAAGAGAGAGAAACATCAGTGTGAAAGTAACATTGATCAATTGCCAGTTGCCTTCTGGCCACACCCAATTGGGGATCAAACTCACAACCTAGATATGTGCCCTGACTGGAAATTGAACCACTTAATCTTTTGGTCTACACACAATGTTCCAACCAACTGAGCCACCTGTTCAGGGCTCTGGGCCTCTTCTTGAATCAATGTTGATGTGTTAGTCAAAGTTCCTGGTAACAGACTACAGCTGGCTAACTAAGGCAGAAAACTATATACCATAGGATTCAGAGAGTTTCCTGAATTCCTGGGAGGGTGAAGGACATAGACAAGAATGAAGAGAAATTCCCAACCCCTATAAGAGACTGTCCTAGATGAATTCCAACTGCCTCTGCCATAGCTGCCTTAGTGGAAGGATGCTTTTGCCACCAGAGCTGGTCTCTCTGCAGGAGCCCACACCCCACCTCTCACTCTCATCTCTGGTGTCCTGACGTGGCACATCTGCTTGGCTGGGTCCAGGTTGCATGCTCAACTCTAGCTGTAAGGACATATGGAGAATGGAGTTTTTAGCTTTCTCACTTCTGTCATGGAGACAGGCACTTCTGAAGAAAGTGAAGTGAGCCTAATTACAGTATCTGCCATTTTGTACATATACATGTATAATTTTTCCTAAAAATTGTTCATTTTACTTTGGATTGTCAAATGTATTGGCAAAATTTATCTTTTTATAATTTAACATATCTGTGTATCTAATGCCCCTTTTTCCTTTTTATGGTTACTGATGTGTTTTCTTGATCAGATTTGCTAGTTTTGTCTAGTTGGTAAATTTTTTCAAAGAATTATTTTTCATTTTTATAGCTTCAGTCTCCTGTTGTTTTATTCTATTTCATTAATTTCTGCTCCTTTATTAATTTTTGTCTGCTTTCTTTAGATTTATTTTGATGTTCATTTCTGAGCTTATTGAGGTAAATGCTCAGTTCCCTTCCCTTTTCATCTTTCCTCTCTTCTAATGACTACATTTAGAACTGTTCATTTTCCTCTAAATACATGCATCTTGGGTGGTATTCTGTGGGTTTTATATGCAGTGTCTTTAGTACTGTTCATTTCTAAATAGTTGGTAATTCAGTTCGGATTTATTGCTAATTCACCATATTTAAATTTGTATTTAAATTTCCAAGCAGATAGATTTGGGGATGCTATCCTCTTATTAATTTTTTTTTAATTCTTTTTCCTTCTTGTTCTTCTGGTTGAATCTTTATTTCTTTCTTATGT